>JAPDSC010078857.1:152082-184048 GCA_026290005.1 Latrodectus geometricus | reverse complement strand
TAATTTAGTTTGGCTTTTTGTTTAGCAAGGTTGCTGGTATGCAGCCACTGTGATTTGTGCTGGTGATTGTTATGCAAAACCAATTTTTCCTACAGTCACGATATGATGTAAGAATGGCTCTCTAAACTCATGCTCCTGGAGAGAACAACAGGTATCCAAGCATATTTGATGTTGCTTCTCCATCAAGTCATGTGGCACCTAAGTTTCAAGTTTTTCTTATTATGCCCATTGTCTCCAAATGTCCAAAGATTGTCTGTGATGCTACAGAGAGTTTGCCTATGAGCTGTCATACCACTGATGTTGGTCGGGTCTATATTTTCTGTTGTGTAAATACTCCAAATCACAACACACAAAAGGACCTGCTCCAAGTTTAAACTTGATTGCCATATCGAGGCGATAGAACTGGACAAACAAACTACAGACTATTCACTTGCTTGCAACAAAGCCAGTGCCTACACCCCAGGCTTTGTTGATGCTGGATACTGTTTCTGCCACTGAATGTCCAAACTGTAATTTGTAGCTGTATCACAATATCCTTCAATGATTCTGGTGATCTGATTACTAGTAACAAAGTGTGAGGACTATTCTATTTGTCATTCAAGGGGTGTTTGGTGGTTCATTGCTACTGTGTTGTGCGGTTGTACGACCCATTGAAGTTGCTTCTGTTGGCATCCACCAATTATGGAGCAAACCAATATTTTCTGATCAAACAGTGAAAAAACTGGAAGCACTAACAAAAATAAAAAATAAATCAGAATTTCAATATTATACCAACTGATTTCTCTCTGAAGAACTCTGACAACAAATTAAAAGACATAAAAATAAACTTTATAGAAAATTTAGGTTAAATGCTTTTAATTATGCTATATGTAAGATATAATGCATAGAATACTAGTGTCATTTTATCCTTTTAAACACCCTGCACTGACATATGTGCATGCAAAAAATAAAAACAATGTAAATTACATACAACTATTCATCAATGGCTGGAATCAAACCTGTGACCTCCATTAATAAGGATGGTCTTATATTAAATCATGATAAAACTTAATATACAAATTGAAAACTGATCATTTGAAACTCAATTATGTAAATGTCAATCAAGTAATTCTCTTTTGACATTTCATTTATTAATCATCCAAAATATAAATATGAGAAGAAAAAAAGGCAAAATACCAAAAGAAACAAGTTTTATGGAAAAATTATTCACTTTGAATCTGAATATTTTTCAAGCCTTTTTCCTCTTAAAAAATTATAACAGGAGGCAGTTCCAACAAGTTTTAGATAGTTGTATGCTTACAAATGTATTTTCCAACAATACAACAATAGAGAATCTTTTACTCATCATTTGTTATCAAAATGAATCAATATGGTGAATGGTACAGAAATCTAGATTACATAGTTTTAGCAAGCAATATATCCTAATGAATTGGCAGTCATTATTTCTCATAGAAGTATTTAGTCAAAATTGGATATGTATATTGTCAACAAAGGAATATAAAGAGGGTTTACTACATATTTTGACATGCTATATTATAATGTTATTACAATACCATTTATTCTATATTAAAAGCATAAATCAGTCACAATTACAGCATGAAAGTTTAACTACATCTTTGCCTCAAAAATAATAGTTACAAAATAGTAAATGTTTGAATTTAGTCTATTAAGCATGATTAAGAAAACTTCAGAAAGCATGATGTATCAAGAATAATTCAAAAAACATCATCAACAGAGTATCTTCTCTAACAATAAGCTTTTCATAATCTAAATTTTTAACAAATTTTTGCAACCAGGTATACTTTTGAACCTAAATGATTAGCTTCCAATTCTTCAAATATTGACTGTCCTTTTGGGGTTTAAAGGTGCTTCGATTTTTTTAATTTGACAAAGGCATTATATTTTTTACCATTAATTACACAAACTGTTATAATTTTTAAAGGCATAGTTTTGGAAGATATAGTTTAGAAGTGTTGGAAGAAACAAAATATTTTTATTTTTAATATTATTTTGATAATTTGAGTAAATAAGTTACTTTACTTGATTTATCAAAATGTATAAGATAATAAAATATAAAATAATGCCACTCTAAAATACTGTCTCTTGAAAAATCAATAGGAAAAACATTTTCATAGTTATTTTTTGATCAATTGAAAAATAAAACTCTTTTAAAATGAAAACATCTTATATAGTACCACACAATAGCACTAAATTAATAATGTATAAATGTAAGAATAGTTTTTATGATAATTTAATTAACTCCTTTTTGACCTTTAAAAAAACCTATGTAGGTTAACAAAAACTGGGTAATGATACAAAATAATGTAAATACTCTAATTTTCATGAAACTTTGCTCTTATTAGCAAAGAAAAATTTATCTTTAAAAGAATACTATATATTTTATTTAAACAATTAACAATATAAAAGATTTATAATATGCTTGTATTAACAAATTTTAAGTATATAATGTAAAAGAAAAAATAAATCTCACTTAATTCATATAATAAAAATACATATACTGAACTGCAACTTATTAATCACTAAAAAAAAAAAAAAAAATTAACTAACTCAAATTTTGGAACTTAATTAGAAAACTCTAGACTTATAATATATTTTTGAAATAATATAAAGCTATATAAAAGAATTCATTCTAATGCAGTGAGCTGAAAAATATCATTCAGCAACTACACCAACATGTAAAATTAAGTGTTCCTATTTCATTTTTACTTATTAGAAGTGCAGCATTTTTAACATAAAATAAAACTTACCACAAACCTGTGTCCCGATAAGTAATATGGAAAGACTCAAAGCTATGGCAACTCTTTTCTTTGTATATATTATGAATAAGTTTATTAACTGTATGCTGCAACAAATAAAATATTTGAACTTAATAAAATATACTTGTTCCAATCAATTATAGATAACATTTCAGAAAATAAAAATTAACATACTTCTCCAGTTGAAAATGTTTTATCCCAACTGCCAACAATCTATAATTATGAAAATATAATTAAAGTTCACAAAAGAAAGGAAACTTTAGCAACATCAAAAATAATTACAGAAGTAATTTTAGAAATTAGTAAAAAGAAATAAAAATATTTATAATATATTAAATATTTTTATATGAATACAAAAATTATAATAACATTATAATAAATTTTATGTTAAGTATTTGCATATAAAATAAAAGAATCTATCAACTACAGGCATGCAAAATTAGGAGATGAAATCCTCATATAATATGTTTGATGATAAAACGAAGATTTAAAAAATAAACAATTTTTTTGGAAAAATCAAACCAACATACAAAACATAAGAATAAATCAGAACGTTCATGACTAATTTATAAGCTGAGCTCTATAAGTTATAGAAATAATTGACATTTATATTATATAAAATGTTTCAAAATATTTAGATATTACTTTTTCAATAGAATGAGGAATAATCTTTTAAATGAGAATGAACTCTACAATTATAACTTACTGTTCGAGCAAGAAGTAAAGGATAAATATCGAGGGAATCATGACCACATGTATCTACAGCTATTGCAACATGAGCAAATGGCATCCAATCATCTCGATCACGGACCTATTTTTAAAAGTAACGAACAGCTATCAAATTTGTCATTAATGAGGCAAATCTTATACGAAGAAAAATCAATAAGAGAATCAAAACTTTCAAATTTAGAAACATTTTCATACTACAAAAATGAACTCAAAGATAATAAAATATTCAGCACATAAACTAAAATATAAAATTTTACTAGCATCAATACTATACTTCACACATTAATCAGAATTTCATGGCTTTTAAAGGACATTTTTAAAGACTAATTTTAATGCCTATGAATTACTTTTAATTTCTTTCTAACATACAAAATTCTACAAGAAAATTTAAAACTAAAATATATACAGTATTGGCATTCTTAAAAATAAAATTCAAGTTTATACGAAAATCTGAAAAAAACTGTAATTGTAAACTTTTTTAGTTTATAATATATTTGCAATATGTGTGCATGTGATACAAAAATATAACTTATAAAATATTTTTTAAAAGAATAAAATAAAATATACTACCATATTTAACTTTCATTAATTTCAAAATAATTCAGATTTCTAAAAAATATTCTAAAAATTTAACAGAGAAAATTAATTTTTTTTTATCAGTGCATAATATATAAATTTTATTTGTAGCTTTAAAATATAATTTTATATATTTTGACAAAATACACTATCAATTGTAATATTTAAAGTGAAATATAAAAATAATTACAACAAAGGATTAAATTATGATTAAATAATTTTTTAATAAAGGCTAATAAGAATTTACACTTCGCAGAAAAGGAGAAAACATACTTCACTGCCTGTAAATCTACAACGAGTGATAAGTGGAATTTCAGTAGTATACGTGTTTGGAAGTGAACTAAAATGTTTTTCTGCTAACTTAACAAGATCATCATGATTAACATCTAAAAATTAAATTAAAAAATATTAATAGAATTCACTAATACTTATATTAATAGAATTCACTAATACACAGAAAAATAATACTTTTTAATACACAGTAGCAAAACATACATTTTAATTTTTATGTAAGACTTTAAAATAATAATTCATTAGTTTCTTTAAGCAGTATATAAAAATGAAATTAGATATATTCCATAATTTACGAATTTATATAATGATGGTTGCAAAGTAATCAAGTTAAGAATATCTATTTGTTTTTAAGTTATCCATATTCATATTTACATTTAGCAAGATTTCAACATCATTACTTATATGATATGTCCATATTTAATTTGTTAGTATCATTTCTTATTTTCCCTTTCTAAATGCTAAAAACTTTTTTTTTGAAGAAGAAGAAGAAGAAATTCTTGTGATCATTATTAGCAATTTTTAACCTGATTATTCACATGTGATTTGAATAAATCTCCTTATTTCAAAGTTTTTACTTTACTTTTGAAAACTCATTTCATAAGATTATGAACAGTCTATAATAGAACCTTTTTTTAAAAAAACCTGAACTATCAATTCCAAATTGTATATGGACATAATTCAACTTAATTATTGCTTCATTGAAGATACAGGACTTATACTGATTTCAGTAAAACATAGCCCTTTCACACACGACACTTAACAATGAAAGTACTCCAGAAATTATTTGATGACTGTTTCATTTCAATAAGCTACTGACCATTAAGCACACTAGATCTCATTCAATTATATTTTTTAAGGCAGTTATTTCAAAGACAGGGTTCTTCAATGAAATTCTACAAATATCAATACATTAAAAAATCATAACAAAAGAAATTGTCTACACCAACAATGTGGCAAAATGTATTCAACATTTAGTCTAAAAATATGATAACAAAAAAATTGTTAAAAAATTTTTACACTGTCAAGTGACATCATGAATCTTCATATTTTTCCACATGCACCAGGTTGAAAAGTTATAAGAAAAACAAACAGGTACTCATTAAAATTAAACTGTAGTATTATTCATTGAAAAACAAACAAAATATTAGCTTATATGCATCACATAAGTTGATCAAAAAACAAGTTTGAAATATTAAAATTGAATATATATATATATATATATTTATATATATATATATATATATATATATATATATACATACATATATATATATATATATATATATATAGCTTGATAAAACATTAAATATAGCTCAAAGAAAAACATACCACCAGATCCAACTAATGCCATTCGAGCAGCAAGAAAATTATTTCTAGCATAAAATGCAAGATCTTCACTTGTAATTTTTCTAAAAAAAATTTTAGAGCTTAATTAACCCATACAAAAG
This sequence comes from Latrodectus geometricus, assembly GCA_026290005.1. Lineage (NCBI taxonomy): Eukaryota > Metazoa > Arthropoda > Arachnida > Araneae > Theridiidae > Latrodectus > Latrodectus geometricus. The sequence continues at coordinate 178,224 of JAPDSC010078857.1, read as the reverse complement.
TGAAACAATGCAATTTTTTATTAGGGATAAGAAAAATAATTTTAATATAAGCTGAAAAAAGACAGCTCAAAATTTCCAAATTAAGATTTTAATTTTTATAACAAAAGAGTAGACTTTATACAATATATAAAGTTTAGAAAAAAAAAAAGACATAAGTTTTATGTAGATATCTCAAGATGTTTATAATTATTAACTGTTTCCCTAACACATTTCTGAAAAAAAATTGTAAGAAATAATTTTTTTTTTAATTTTATTATTAAATATAAGGAAATGAAACAAAACAAAATATGTAGGTTTTAGGTTGAATTTTTAATATTTTACAGGTGTAAAACCATTTCGCTTTAATATTAATTTACTATCCCAAGTTATCTCGGGCAAACGGACAAAAGTAAAATATTAGTCTTCGTATGATAGTTTTTTAAACAAAGGACAACACAAAGTGATACCTGATATTCTGTACACAGGTATCTGGTCTCTTTTCTTACTGGCTTACCTCTGGAATCTCTTTCACAGGAGCACAGAGTACACTGTCTCGTCAGATTTTATTTTTTTCAGTAGCAGAAATAACATCTTGAAAATGCCTTGAGATTAACCTGAGTGGTGAAGGACTAATGCAGTGTATTCCTGATGTGGCAGAAAACTTGTCACGATGGTGTTCTGAAATTAGTTTTTCAATCAGTTCCCTTTTAAATTGTTTAGGTGATCCTGAACTTCTTGCTTTACAGTACAAGATGTAAAAATTCCACAAGGCCAAATCCAAAAAATGGAAGAAAATCATCTTATAATACTTTTCTCCTCTTTCTGTGTGTTACTTTCTCTCTTTGATACCCAATAATTTCTCCTTTTCCAACTTTTTTGTCTTTAGATCTCAAGGTAAATCTTTTCTATTCAATCAGTGTTCTCCACACATCAGTCTTCCTTTTGACTAACATATCAGCAAACCCAGTGAGTGATAAAATTTGTCCATGGTAAGGCAATATTCTTGGTTTAGCAGTGGTTTTGTAAGAGTCATCACAACTCGGGCTGACAAAGGAAAATTATCAAATTAGTTCCCATCCCACTATATATCATGGCATTCCACGTGTACCCACTCTTAGAATTGCATAAGAAACTCTTGATTTTAAATCAACTGCCTACTCTGTTTAGTGGTTAGCGTATTTGACTACAGATGGAGAGGACCTGGGTTCGAATCCCGGATTGGGCATGGATGAATGTGTCCCGCCCTATAAACGGGTTTGTAGTGGTGTGACATGGGTAATGCTAATTGCCCCTGAGACTTGTTTCACAGGTGCTCACCGGGTAACGATAAATGAGTAGCAGTTTCCAACTTTGTTGTGGCAAAGGGATAATCACCCAAGTGCCCGCCATTAGAAAAAATTTCAAATCAGTTTCTCTTCAACAGGATATAGTGTACTCACCCAAATCTTCCTTTATAAAGAAGTAAACTTTCATTTGTTGTTATATCTTGTTCAGGTGCAATCGCACTCAGAAACTTGAAGTAAATGTTGCAGAATTGGACATTTCTTATTTAGTTTAAGACAAGGATGTATACTTGCATCATATGGATCATTGTTGCTGAAATGCAAGTTTTATCTGGCAAAATCGTATGTATTTTTTTGCAAAAAATGGAGTGTTCCAAAACTGATTTTTACTTCAATAATCTTGCAGATCTAGTTTTATTTTAACACCTTGGAGAATAGTTATTCCCAAAAAAACTCTTATTTCATTTTGAAAAATAGAACATGGTTTTGAATGCAATCTACAAGCACGTTCTTCCGCATAATTATTTGTTTCGGTTGTAATAATGCCAATCAATTCATTATCAAAATATTTATAGAAAAAATCCAAAACATTATGGATATCAATACAGAAATTCATACCTGCATTGGCAGTAAAAACAAAACGTGCAGACGTGCTATCTGCAAGTGCAAGTGGTATTTTCGTTTTTTGAATTTTACACCATTGACGAGTTACCGTCAAACTGTCCAAATTTGAATTACTTGAACTGTCGCCTTCAATAAAGCTACATGCAGAAGAATCACTTCCACTATTTTCAATGTTCCCTTCTTCATAATCACTACCTGCAAAAATCTCTCTCTCATAACTTTTGCTATCTTTCATCATCATCTTTATTTTACTTTTTTTTTTAATGCAACTATCCTTCTTTGTACATTACTAACCCACAAGCAGTCATGTACTATAGAATAGGAAAATACGTGACCAATCTCAATAAAAGAACTACAAAATCAACAAAGCTTGGCAAATTGCCAGTTAAAACTGAATATTTCCTTTCATTTCCTCCATGTTGAATAATATATATCGTACTGACAAATTCTGGTTCACAGGAGTTTTCTTGGGATAACAATTAATTGCAATACATACGAATCCAAAGTAACTTAGGATAATAAAGGCAAGCAGTTAATAAATTTTTTTAATGCAATCACAAATTTTAAAAACTAATAAATTCCATTTTATTTCAAAAGATTTAAAGATTGATGGTGTACAAATATGTGAAAAAATAATATATTTAGTGACATTTTTCACAAACTTTCTCAAAGTTTTATTTCAGAAAGACCAAAACAATATGTTCATTAAGAAAAATTTGCTTGTTTTCATTATACATGATTTTGTAATAAGAACTATGAGAGCTGTAACATTAGAACTTAAATATGCTTCACAGAAAAAACAAAATTAAATTAAATACTTGAAATTTTTTGGTTTATTAAGAGCTTGTCAACACAGGGAACTAATTTTAACACCAAGCATTTAATTTTTTTAATTTTTAATCATACAACTAGGATAAAAGTATTAAGAATTAAATTGATAATAAAAGTACTAAACACACTTTTTAAAAATAATGTAATTACCTATTAGAAGAACTAATTAGATGAGAAGTTTTTAACCTGTGGTGTGATTGTGATCATGTGCCACTTCACAATCAGAATTTGTACACAAAGATTGCTATGTGAGGAACCTAAGTTTTAGGTAGATTCAAATTGAACCATTATGTTCAAAGCCGGTAGGGGGAATTTATGAATTGTTAAGCTGTACATCAGAGTATGAAACATTTAACAACAAGCTCATGAAATCTATGGAGCCCAAATACTTAATGATAATATTCTAGACTTATTGGGAATCCAGGAAGCACATTATAGATAACAGCAAAAAATACTGAGTGAGATTTAATTAAAATGATTCACATTTAATTTACAAAACATCACAGGTTAATAAAAGTCCAATACCATATTCATTCTGTGAATAAAAAAAAGCAACTGTTGCAAAAAAAATATTGGTATTTGTACATATATATATGTATGTTCAAATACCAAATATTTATATATATATATATATATATATATTATATATATATATATATATTGAAAGTATATTATATATACATATATAACATGCCCTAGCAGAATTGGCAAAAGCATCATATGAAAAATTAAAATAACTAAAACACATAAATGAGCAATTTTTAAAACAAAAGTTTAAAAATTTAATATACTTTCAAAAAAGAATAATTTCTGAACAAAAGAAACAAAAATTACAAATTAACATAGTGGTAGCTTATAAATAAATATATATATATTACAATCATTAATAGGAGTAGTGTTACACATTACAGGACTAAAAGCATCATATTGAACTAAGAAAAATGAGAAAACTAGCAATGAGAAAATAGAATTTTCAAATATTTGAGGGGTTTATAAAAACAAATTTCTTTTCCATATCCATTATCATCTAATATAAAACTCCCTTTTAAATCAAATCACATTTAATTAAGTATGATATATAAAAATCTAAAAGTATTTTTAACTTTTCTTTTCAAAAAAATGAAATTTTAAAATGATATTACATCAGTTAATTCACATATCTTGCTAATCTAAACAAACATTTGTTTATATAAAAATTATAAAAAATTTATATGAGTTTCTAATAATCTTTAAAAAAAATCTCTAAGGTAAAGAATTTCCCCATTTCAGTTTTATATTTGTCACTTACAAAATTGTTGAAATGTTTAAAACTCAATAGGCCTATTAAAAATATAAGCAGAACAATTACAGAAGTTTTTTAAAAAAAAAAAGAATATTTACAATTTCTCTATTTCTTATAAGAAAGTTAAAATTTGTTTCATTAAGATAAGGCAATTTTCTAAGCTTTGATTATGAAGAGTATGAAAATTTTACCTGGAAAATGGTCCATAACTTTTAAATGCAAACACTTATTAAAAAAATTCTATTTTAGCAGCAACGATAATGTAACGATTAAAGCCTAATAAACATTAAAATTTTTTATTTTTTATTCCTTTAAAAATATACTAAATTAAAAAATTTTTCAAATACTTCAAAAAATTCAAAAGAGTTGTAGAAAAGAAAACAATCTTCTCATAATTTGATTTAACTTTACTGGTAGTCAATTTAAATAATATTTATATTAAGCTTGTTATTCAACTGTGTGTGAGGCATATATAATTTAACAGAAAAATTAGTAAGATGTTCACAATACTGGAGAAAGCCATTATTTCAAGTGCAGTAAATTACTTAAATTCAGCACTAAATGTTCTAGTTTCTGGAGGATGAAAAAATTTGTACTACTAACAAAATAAGTTTATATTGTTTTAATCTGCTTAGAAACTATTACATAAATAAAATAAAATCAATCCATTCCCACTAGCTATATTGATATATAAAAAATTTTTAACAAATTTTTGCCAATTTATATATTTTATGCTTCACCATTACAAATTAATTGTGCTGTATTACAACAGAAAATTAATGCTTTATTTAAAGTTTTGTATTAATTGTTTTATTTTTTTATTTATAACTATAAACATAATTCTCTTTTAAAACCCACATTTTAGCACACATCCTAAAAATTTCTTGATGAAGAACAAATTTTTAAAATTTAAATAAAAACTTTCATTAAATTTAAAATTCATCAAAGAAAAATTTAAATTTAAAAAAATAAACCACATTATTACTTAATATTTTCAGTTGGTCCAAGTACTGTTCTGCCTAATGGAGTTCCTTGATATCCTGTTAGATGAAGGTAATCAAAAGTAACCAGTCTATTGTCAGTTTCTGCTTCCTCTAATTTTTGCAACAGAGTTTTTCGCACTTCTTCAACTTGATGGGCATCAAGTTTAGGATTTTGTGTAACATCAGCTAAGATATCCACAACTATAAAAAAAGTATTCATGAACACACATTTACAAAAATAAAATGAGATCATAAGCAAAAATGTTTAAGCCATATTAACAAATTCAGTCAGATTAATAAATCTTTAAATGAATATTCCATACTTCTAACTATTTGTTTTCAAACCATAATTCAAGATATTGTAATTAAAAGAAAATATATATATTTTTGAAAAAAAATCTTTTCTTTATAATTTTATATCAATTGGAAAAAATTATTGTTTTATAGTGGTTTTATCTATATATTTAATTTAGCCAAACAAAAAATGTTTATAGTTTCTTTAAAAAAAAATAAATAAACTTAATTCATAACTGGTTTAAATTATTAGCTTTATATCATAAATTTTTCTTGCATTTCATTGAAAATATTTACTTTTTCTTTTTTTCAATCAAATATAATTTTGAAACACGATATGGATAATTGTGTGTGTATGTGTGTGTGTGTGTGTATATATATATATATATATATATATATATATATATATATATATATATATATATATATATATATATATATATACTATTTTTTTATAATAAATAATTAAAATCAGTGTCAAAGATTTTATACATGAAATTCAATATTTGCTCTAACGTATATAATAATAAAAAAGAATTATTTCCTTAATATTAGGAGAAAAGGATTAAAACAATATGCAATTCATATAAATATGTTCAATGACGAATAGAAAATAATTCTCAAGAGAGAACTTTAATATACAAAAATCTTATTTTCTAAAATACAATACAAAATTGCCTTAGTGTAAAGAATATTCTCCCCTAGTTCAGCAGTTTCTTCTTTTTCTATCAACTACAAATTATTATTAAATGCCTTCATTAAATTATCATGAAAAGATTAAACATACGTGCAATTACCTTTACTAACATCACTAGGAAGACATTTTGCATAAAATGCAGTCTCCTCTCTATCTGTATATGACTCAAATTGCGCACCCATATTTAGAATTTCAGTGGCAATATCTTTTTCTGATCTTTGCTTTGTGCCCTTAAAAATTAAAAGACTCATTATTTTGGATCTCAACAAAAAAATTTTACTCATGTATTTTATAAATACTTTATAAGATTCCACAAAACAATACATTACTAATTACACAAAACTTAAATACAATTTTCATTACATTTTATGACATGGTTAGTTTATCTACGTGTTTAATAACATATAGAACAATCCAAGAACAGCTTATTGTTATTTCTTTCTTAGGGTTCCTTGATTAATTGATATTATTAAAAAATTTATGCAAGAATAAATGTGTAAAATGAAATAGATAAAAAAAATAGTTTTTATAATAAATTTTTAAACTAGTCAATCAGCTGCAAATTTAATAATTTGAAAATTTTCCTTCATATAGTCTTAAAGGGAACATTTTTCTAACATAATAATGTATTCAACAAATCAAGGAATTCACCATAGTTATCTAAAAATGTTTAAGTTTATACTACTTTGCAATAATGATTTATTTTTATTAAATTACAAAATTTTAAAAGTTTAGAATCATATATGAAGTATATTTATGCATGAAGAATATATGAATCATATATAAAGAATGTTTGTAATACTTGCATAGCAGAAGTCCTAAATTGAAATTTTTGCCTTTATTTTTCAATAACTAAAATAATTGAAAAAATGATCGAAGTTTTTCTTAGAATTCATAAAAACATTTCTTACAAATCGTATAAATTTTCAGTTTAGATGTCCAGTCATTTTTCACGATTTACATATTCGTATTAATAAAACAATAAAATGCTGTTTTGTATTATTGATATAAATTAAATTAATTGAAGGCGTAAAATTTCCTTTAAAAATAAATAGCTAGCCATATTTATTTTTTAAAAGAAATATGGAAAAGAAAAATATTTAAAAGTCATCCAAATCAACAAATGCCTGAAAAATGAGCTAAATATTATTTGAATAATTATTCAATTTTAATAAAGCCTTTAAATTCAATGAGAAACAACACAATAACATTTATCATGGAAAATAATTTGCTTTTCTTATTAAAAATTCATACATATATTTTAAATGATCAAAAAGACAATTCTTCATCTTTGTTTTCTTTTACTTTCCCAAATAAAAATAAAATTGTAATACTATTACAATAGATGTTCGTTTCTATAAATCTCTAATTTACAAATACAAAAATAAATTTAATAAATTAAATAGATAAAAAAAAGCATTTATTATGAAAAATATCAGTCTAGATCCACCTCATAGCAAAGTGCAATAAACTTGAGATGAAAGCATGAGATCGATCAACAACAATAATTTCGAGAAGATTCTTATAAAACTTATCAATATTTAGCTTCTAATAACTTTTATAACATATTTAAAAATATATATATTTGCTTCCTTACTATTTAAATGAAAAAAATTGGATTATTTACAAACTGCGTATTTTATTCATTTTTCTTTTATACCTCACATGGTTTATTTTTCACTTCACATTAACACGTTTGTAACCATTTTTTTTTTAAATTTGCTTTCGCTATAGCTTTTAATTTAAAAGTTTTTTCTTCTATATGAGGATATATGCATTTGAATATTTTTAAAACGAAACAGCACACGTCAAGGGAAATTGCAAAATGACATTATCGAACTGTAATATCTTTACAAGAAACCCAATTCGTTTCTGTACATAATCAGATAAAGCTGATTATAGCTTAAATAACTTAGGTGTGTCTTGGTGCCACTGTTATTTGTTTTAAGAAACATAAACAGTATTTCTTTCAAAACTTTCTTGTAAGCTTTTCTGATGGAGAATGTTTTTTTTATCAGATTATCCACGGTGGCATATAATATGCACAACGAAATTCTGAACTTTTTTTAACATATAATTTGTGGATTATATACAGGAAAATAAGGTAATATCCTCAATATTTACCAAATTTATGATGTATAGCATAATGAAAAAATTTTTCCACATTTTTTAGTTACTAACTCTTTTATAATCATAGATGTTAAAAGCTAATTTCTCAGAAAGATTAATAAATATAAATCACCATTCAATAATTAAACATAGTATTTTTAATCACGAAGTCAAACTTACTTTGACTGCAACATGTTCAAAAAAATTTGCAACACCATTTGTTTCTGGAGTTTCAAATCTACTACCAGCATCTGCAAAGAGACCAACAGTTGCACAACCAGAATCAGAATATTGTGATGCCACTTTAAATCCATTATCAAGTACTGTTACTTTGGTTTCAGGTAAATTTAGTAATGTCTGTGTGTATGTGGCTCGTGCCAGATGATGAGTCCTTCGCACCTATGGGAAAATCAATTTTTTTCATCAGGTTAAAAGTGCATCTCAGACGCGTATTTTGAAAATATTTAAATTTACAAATTTTTATTACAAAAAAAAATAAATGTTTGCAATATGATTTATATATAAATGATTAGTTGACATTTATTTTGAAATAGAAAAATAAAAATATCTCAGCACATCATAATGTATTAAAACCACTAATAAAGGTTGTAAATATTTTATTTGATTATATTACTCTTTAGCAGTATCTACACCTTTGGAAGAGATGAGTTTCTTCATTTACTTCTTCTCCTATAACCCAATTTCTAAAAATTTTTATTTATATTTTTAAAGTTTATGGAAATTCACTTTTTTAAAAAAGTTCATAACTTTTAAAATATTTAAAAACATCCTAACATTATTCCACATGATATAATTTACCACACATGAGAATTTATACCTTGAACTATGTGTGTATCGACTCGATTTTATATTTCCAAAAATAATTACTATAATGATTGCCAATTTCTTTTTGATGTCATTAAACTTATATAAAAGTTCTAAATATGTATACAAATATTTGACAAATTACAATATTTTTATGTAGTATGTAGCATTGTATTTTTATTTCCCAATTCTTGTATAAAATTCTTAAAAAGGTGTAATTATATTCATTATGGATATTTGCTAATAAAATTAAAATAAATGATTGTTTTTTAGATGGTCTCCATGTCATTAATAAAACAAACAAAATTTAAAAAAAAAGGAAATTTGAAGATTTTAAAAGAATTTGGAAAGAAAACTGGACACAGAAATACTTTTTTACTAAGGAGAACAGTAAAGCACTTTGCTTAATTTGTAGGGACATTTTTTAAGGACTACAAATTCAAGTGATATTACAGTAAAAAATATGCCGAAAAATAAAAAGTAAATTTTAGTATTTGTCATAAAGATAAAATCACAGAATTAAAAGAGAAGTATCATCTGAACAATTTTTTTTTTTTAAAAAAAAAAAAAAAAAGACAGCTACTCAAAATAAGTGACAAAAGCAAGTTATGTCATAGCAAATTTAATAGTGAAATAATCAAAACCCTTTATTAATGTCAAATTTATAAAAGAATATATAAAAAGTATAGCAAACATAATTTGCCCTGAAGAAAAATTGGATTTTTCTAAAATTAGTTTATTAAACAAAATTATAGCTATTAGAATTGAGAAATTAGGGATTTCAGTGTAAGTTTTTAAAAAGAAAATGGATCAATTTTAAATTTCCTTTTTTGCCACAAACGACAGCACTGATGCTTCTGATACAGCACAATTAGAAAACTTTATCACAGGAATCTATGAACATTATAATATAAAGTAAAAAATTATTGCTTTAGTATCGTTAAAGAACACAACTAAGTCTATAAATTCATTTGATGCATTAAAAAGGATTAAAGGTTTTCCTTGTTTATGAAAAATTAATCAGCTATTATAACCAACGGAGCCCCTGCCACAATTTTTAAAAATGGGAACTTGTTAAAAATATAGAAGCTGTCGTTGACAGTATACTTTGTTTATTTGATAACATACTTTTGTATTGTATATCAGGACAATTAATGTGGAACAATTTTAAAAATGGAAAGTATTATTTGTTTTTATAAAAATTTTCACTTTATAAAAGCAATAAAACTTAATAATTGGTTGTTCCAAGGTTTCCTTTAAGTAATGGGCATTGAATTTGCATATATTTGCATTTATTACACAGAAGTGAGATGGCTCAGAAAAGGGAAAATGACAAAGAATTTTATGATTTAAGAACTAAAGTGGAAATATTTATGGAAACAAAAAAGAAATTTGTCACTGAATTTGGAAGAAAGAGATTAGTTTAGATTTAGTTTTTTTAGTTGACTTAACAGAACATTTGAGCATACGGAGATTGAGGATTTAATACTTATTTGAATAAGCAGACATAAATGTGCTTATTTTTATTTAAAACTGACAAAATGGATAAAATAAAAATATTAAAAGGGTTATCATAATTGCAGAACGCAACTTAAATTTGTGTATGAAGCAAAACAAAAGCACTAGCAAATGTGCGCATAGTCATTGTCTGAAGTTCGAAAAGGAGCATATATGATTAAGTGCAGTTCAAGTAAACAGCTGAACTCTCTGAAATCCACTCAGTGCCAAGAATTCTGCTGCTTCTTTTTGAAAATTCTAACGGCCTCCCTGGGTGTGAAGTTGCAATGACCACCACAAATGATTTAAATTTGAGACTTCATGGAAAAAATTGGAAATGTTTATTCATAAGAGTTTTACAAACATTACTTATCTCGTGATAAATATCTTAATTTTCCCAAATATGTTTTATTAATGCCTTTAGCTATTGACAATATTTAAATTCATAAACCATTATTTTCAAGAAAAAATCATACAAAAAAAAAAAAAAAAAAAAAAAAAAAAAAAAAAAAAAAAAAAAAAAACGACAAAGATCACAGATAAACATCTTGAAAATACATTAAGAATTGCAATCTTGTCTTTTGAACACAATAATGATTTGTTGTTCAACAAAAGTTCATCCCCCTTTCATTAATTTGAATTTTTTCAATCTTTATGAAATCCAAACTTAATGAAATGAAACTTTTACAAATTTAAAGTAAATATATGCCTAGACATATCTAATTCAAATTTTTAAAAAATTGATAGTAAAAAGAAGTTAACTTATTTTTAATAAAACAGTATACAGTTCATTTTTATTTCAATTTGTTCAAAAAAATATTGTACATGATGCCTAGTAAATTTTTTCTTTGCAATGTGGCCTTCAAAGGGTCATAGTTTAGGCACCCATGATTAAAGTTTAGGATTAAATAAAAGCTTTAATTTTTACATAAAATTAAATTTATTAAAGATATTAAAAATTTAATTTTTGTGATCAAATTTTATAATTTTCGTGGATAAGTAAATTAATACTCTCAAGGTATTAAATATTAAGCTACAGTGGATTTTTTCCTACTGTTGTTTCCCTAACTTTCATAAATTGTTTTAATAAGTTTACTTAGAAAGAAAGTTCTTTTGTTTATACATCATCCCAAATATTTCTTTTTTATAAATTCAAATTTTTCATATTTTTTTACCGCTGCGTAAAACAGAATAAATGTAAATAAGAGGAAAATTCAATAATTGTTTAAGCTTCACTATTGAAAAACATTAAAAGAAAGTAAGTTATAATAAAGAAATAATGGGGGAAATACGCTAGAGAGGTTGTCTTGTTCTATAATGGTAAAACAATAGAAGTCTTAGGCAAATAATTTATATTGATTTAAACACACTTGACCATACATGTTACATTAGCATAATAATTAAGAAACTTTGTTTCTATAAGCTAATGCGTAGTAAAATATCTATTAAGGTTACTATCACATATCAATACAACACATTCTAAGCTAGCAGATAGTAAAACAAAACTTCTATGATATTTCTTCAAAATATAACTCAAGAGAAATCCCATCATCTCTATAAAGATAATAAGACCCAACTGTAAGATAAGAAATGTATTATCCACACAAAGTATGTATGTATTATAAAACACAAAGAAACACATATAATGAACTAATCAATTATACAAGCATACATAGAAGTCCTTATTTGCCAAAAGATGATTCCTACATATAAGCCCTATAACAACATTAAGCACATTTATCTTCAAAGTAACATTAAGTTAAAATGATATAGAGCTCATAGATTAAAGACCTGTAGTTTTTAGTCACAATAATAATATTTATTTCATACATAATTAATCAATATATAGAGTACAGAGAGTTAATGAATAATAAAATTTCATTATTTAATTATCTAATGACAATCCCACCATTAAATTCATATTTTATAAGCCACTTTTCATAGTATTTCATTTTGATATTACTTAAAGTATTAAAAACCAGTTCTATGTGAATAATATCTTTATAAACAAATCATTCTTGACCAACACACACACAAATATTCCAGATACAATTTAAAATTAAGAAAACACTCAACAGGATAATATGGGTTGATTACTACATGTTATTGTTGCAATAAATTTTATAAATCAGTCTAAATGTAATACCATGAATATAATGAGAAGGATTTTATTGTTATATTTAAATATATTTATAGTGTTAATAACAAATATAAAGGTTTCCATTTGTTCAATGCATTTAAAATAATGAAGATTGAAATTAGTAAATAATCAAGATACTTTCAATGGTTATAATAAATATCTTAAAATGTATTTATATATTAGAAAAAATTAAAATATTGATAATTACAGAGCATGGTCTAATAAAAGTAGAGACAGCAGAAGATAGTTTTAAGAAGTTCATTTTTAATCGTATATATTTACTAACTCGATACCGAAAACAGACACACAACCTTCAATAGTACTTTCCGAGTTCTCATGTCACTCGCGTCATTTCAGTTCATAATAAAAATTTAATTATTAATGTCAAATTTTGATACAAAAAAAGCATGAATAATAAATAATATTTCTTAAAAAATCAATTAACTAATCTGGTTAAGTATGTAATTTAAATGCTTAAAATTATTAAATAAATATTTAGTAATTAAAATTTATTCCTTGAAAATTGAAGTGAAATGGTACTTGTAGTTCTGTTCTGTTTCTGGTTCTTTTCTAATTGAAGTGTGTACTGTTATTGAAATTGTGTATGTGTACGATAGAATTGTGCTTATATTTACTTATGTGTTCTTTTATAGAAAGATAAAATAATTACTCACGATGTCGCATTTTACAGATTGATATTTAAGCTGTAACATTGTTAATTTTGTAGATCATCAGCGTTGAAATATTATTTTATATATTCGCATTTCTCTAATTTTTTAAAACTTATTAATATCTATTTTTATAAAAAAAAATGTTACTTAAAATAATCAATATGTTAAATATTTAAAATTTCTTTTGAATATATATTATCAATATTTCTAATTTGCTTGTTAGCGATCACAGTAAACCACCTAATTTGTGGTGTTCAGGTCAAGTATGAGTTGAATGTCCTCTCAAACTAAACACGTTGTATTTTATTTCCTTATTACAAGAATGAAAGACAATATGCATTTCTTACATGGTAGCATGTAGTGACTTGCTCTCTCTTCTGCAATTTATTTCATTTATCAAAAATATTTATAATTTTTTAAGATTTAAACATAATACAAATTGGTATGTATTTTAAACATATTTAATCAAATAACGTTTAAAAAATAATGTTTAAAAAGCTGTGTAATTAAAAATATCTCCATTTTTCAAATTTGTGTTAGTTTAGAATAGTTTCAAATGTTTTCCTTTATGTTTTTACAAATTGGATGTTAACTTTTGTACTAAATAAATTTGCATATGAATTACATAAGAGATCTGATTCTGCTTAAAAAATAAATTATAATTATTTTTGAAAATTACCTTGTTTAAATGTACCTTGATTATTATTTAATTTCCAATAAAATTTGTTTCTAAACACAAAATTCTGCGTGCGAAAAATATTGGAATGTATCTATTGTATAATCTTATTACATTATATGAATTTTCAATAGTTTGGAAAACTGCAGTAAATACAATTATTTGTTTTGTTCTAGTTTTAGACATAGATTCCAGTTTAGACTAGATAATAATCATTAACCTATTTTTATTAATTGAAAAGATAAATAATCATATTAAAAATTTCTATACCAAAATTATTTAATTTTTATATTATATTTATTAATATGTTCATCTCAATTAGATTGAAGATACAATCTATTTATGAATTATAAATGTAATCTAAATATTTATATTATGATTATGAAACTAATTATGTATTATAAATGAATGTATTAAAAACTAATTATGTATTATTTTAAATGGTTAAAATAATAAAATGCTTGTTTCAAATCATTTTCTATTAAATAGTTGTTTATAATTTCCTTTTTTGAGTTTAAAATATTAAAGTTTTTATTTAGTAGAACTTTTGAGTTTTAATGATAAATTTGTGTGATTATTATTTTAAATTTCAGGATTGTTTAAAAAAATATTATTAAAAAGTCATTGTATTTTTAAAGTAAAGTAATTGTATTTTTGGATTATGCTCTGAAAAAAAGTGTTATAAACATATATTCCATAGCAGTTATATATATTTATATATGTATAGTAATCAAGCAAATAAAAAAAAAGTATACACATAGATGTAAATATATTTTAAAAGAAAAAGAGCTTACGGTACGTAAGCTCTTTTTCTTTTAAAATATATTTACATCTATGTGTATATTTTTTTTATTTACTTCTATTTAATGTCAGAGTGGTAGAGTAGTTAATCTGTATTTTTGGAGTGAGCTTAGCAACTGCAGTTATTTCATAAATATTTATTTGTCATTGGTTAAGAAATTTTAAAAAGACTAGAGCATTACACACTTATGCCTTATATTCTGCATACTTTTACAATGTGCTTACTTTTCTCAAATAGATTATGTTTATTTTAATATTTAGGAAAAAATTGACTTCAATGTTTTACTGTTTTTAATGAGTAGAAAACTTCAGGATAACATAAAATTTGTCCAAAAAAAAAAAAAAAAAAAAAAAGTCAATAATTTCACAAATTATCACAATATTCCAGGTGCCAATTTCTAATGATTTCAGGAATACCAATCACTCGATGCATATCATTTTTTCCCTGTAAAATATTTGTAAGCAAGAAAAATCACTTCATAATTCATAAAACTGAATAGAATAATTATGTAAAAACATTTAACCCTTTATTATTACTTAACAGCCATGCTCTTCCAGTTTATAATCTTGTGAAATCTTTATAAAAATATTTTAAATGTCCCCACCAATCTGACATTGGGGAATTTCATTAAAGTGAGAGAAACTTGATTTCCAATGGACTGCATTAATCTAAAAAATAGTCACAATCTTCAAAATGTTTCCTTTTTTTTGATTAAGAGAATTTTTATACTTTTGGTTTTTACTCTATCAGTGGTTCTAACATATTATTTCCTTAAAATTTTGACTCAAATTTCTGTGGTCATTAAAAATTTAGTCAAGAATCTTTGCTAGTATACAGACAAATAATTAAATTGTACTGTCTGATTGTTTTTTCTTGCATTAGTGAAAAATCAGTACTAGATTCTTGTCTCATTGATTTTAATAGTCTACATATGTTATCACAATTTCTGCATAAAGATATTTCTTTATTTATTAAATGTTCTTTTATATCTTAATTTAATTACCCAATAGAAAAGAAACCTATTTTAAAAAATATATGTATAATATTATAGATCTATGATCTCAATGTTAGACTCTCTTGGAACCACCTTACTCTAAATTTACTTTAATCTTAATATGAAAATTTTATAACTTTTATTCTATTAATTTATAGGGTTATCTTTATTAGAGTACTGTGTATTCTTATTAATTTAAAAGTACAAAAGTTTGTCTCAAAAAATGTTGATTAAAGATTTAAAATATCTAAAAAAAATTTTAAAAATTAAAACCTTTTAAATAAATGTTTTCTTATAAAAATAACTTTCTCATTTTCAAAACTACCATTTTAAGATAAAGCTAATAATAAGATTGAATTTCAGAGTTTAATTTTCTTAAATCCGTATTTATTTGTTTTACATTTGGACCAGTGGATTACAAAATATAAAACTATTATTACACTTGATTATTTCATTACTCTTGAATCCAAGCATTTAAGCAGTAAATGCTTAATGTATTGAGAGCTAATTAAAAAACTAATAGTTAGATAAATATATCTTTCCAATATATTGTTGATACTTTAATAAATTTAATAAGAATGTTATTTTTTAAATCTTGTAAATAAGTTTAATAAATTTTCATCATTATGTTGAGCTAATAAATTAAATTTTTGTGGCAAACGAATACTGCTATGTAATTAAATAAATTTTACTGAATCAAATAATTAATTTCATTTATAGGAATCTTAGTTGAGTATATTAAACAACTGTTTTCTATGTTCTTTATATTCTGGCTATGAATATTAGAATTTATTATATTATAAAAATATTAAAGCATTTGAATACTAATTAAATTCTATTTATTTTAAGGATTGTATTTTTGCGGTAAACTTGATTAATTATTTTTATTATATTTTAATTAGTGTTTATCAATAAAATCATAATTTTATTTGATGGCATTAATTTTTAAAAGCAAAAACAGTATTTGTTAACCTTTAAAATAAAATACTATTTCAACAATAAAAACATATTTTAAGCTTTTTTTGTTCCAAACTTTTTTACAAAGGTAATAAAAATGTATCAATCACTTTTAATATAGAAATTGCTTTGTCATTTTTTTTCAAAACGTAAAATATGTGCATGATATTTTACTTCAAAAGAAATTGTTCTTATCCAATTTCAGAATATGAGGAATGCTGATTTGTCAGTTTATACAAATATTAAAAAATTTTTATAATGTAAAAGCCTTTCATAAGTTAGTTATTTTGTAATACTTTTATTATATTCAAATATGTAAATAGTTTTAAATTTTTAATCATTCAATGAAAATTTTATTTAAAAATTTATAATTCTATGTGAATTAAAATGTGAAATTTCTTTTTAAGGTTTTGTGGAAATACATAGCTAATTTGTGTGCTCTATTCTGACTTTGAAAAATACAGGAAGAAAACTATATTAAACAAAAAAAAATTTTCTTCACATCTATTTTATTTGGCAGCTCTTTCATAATGAACAAATTCTTATTATATCATTGCAATTATTTGTATATTATCTGTATTGCACATATTCTTTTAATAATAAAAATTTTTAAATTGCAAAATGTGAATATTTTAATGGAATTTCTGTTTACTTTTCAGTGAACTTAATGTCAAAATATTGTTAATGTTTCATAATTTCTTTGAAATTAAAGAAAATTTTGTTCATTGACTGAGAAAAATATCAAAATTTTAGAATTTCTTCTGGCACAAATAATCTACCTTTATTTACATATGTTAATTTCTGTATGTCTTATCACTTGTGTGTATGAAATTGTGTTATAAATTTCTTGAGAATATAATTTAATCTATAGTGTAAACATTACTTAAGTTTTAAAAAATATTTGTCATTTAAACTGATTTATTTTTAAATACCATATTATAATTTTACACATTACAAATTAGGAAATTGATTACTTTATAATTTGTTAACATTTTTTTAAAATTACTTCCATAAAATATCATTTGCATTATTATTTACAATTTATCTTATGAAATAATGTGTTAACTCCAATATTTAAATGAAATTAACATATTAAAATCCAAAACTAATATTCAATTTATTGGGAATATTTTTATGTAAAAATGAATATAGAGAGAAATGTGGTACTATTCCATTTTGCCAAGTGCAAATCTAACTGTGTTGACATTTTTGGTACTATTCTCAGAAAACAGATAAACTAACTAATAGTTAAAAAAATGAATATAGAGAGAATGTATAACTATTTTTTCATTATTGAAAATGTTTATTAGCTATAAAAAGTTAATAATAATAATAAAGTCAGTAATTTGTTTCACTTGATAATAATATTTGGGGATATCACCTGCACAAGTAAAATGAAAGGGTACCATGTGTATATGTATGAATTAAATTTCTTTTGATACTTTATATTGATGATACAATTTAAGATTTCATAACATTGCTTTGATGTTTGAATTTTTAAAATTTATTTTTTTAAAGTTATGACGAAATATGTTTGTGTTATGGAAATTTCAGTATTTTCATTGTGTAATTTTTTTCTTTATTTTACAGATAAATTTAACTTTTTTACTGAAGGAAAGTTCACTACTTCTATATCACTTCCATGCAACTTGCAAAGCTATAGTGATGACATTTTCACAAAATTCAACTATGAAGCCAAAGCTTATCGTATCTTCAATCCATTTTCCTCTTTAATTCCTCAAGATGCTCCAAGTTTGCTAAAATCAGATTTCAATGTTAAACCAGTTATTTGTCAAATATGTGGTTCTAAGTTTAAGAAAAAATCTAATTGGAAAATTCATTCTTTCAAGCATAGATTTAGTGAAAATTTTGTTAATGTTTTAGGCAGAATAGGTGCAGCATGTGTTTAAACTTGTACTATTTTTGATTATAATCGGAATTAGTATATTTTTAAGTATTATAGTGCTACGCTTTAGTGAGGACTAATATAATTAGAAGAAACTATTTACTTATATTTATACTTATGTTGTATTGTTGTTAGTTAATAGCTAAAAACGTCTTTTTATGCTCATAGATATTTATTTTTCTTTAATATTTTTAACTACTTAAAATTATTTAGAATCAATTATCAGGAACTATTTTGTATTGATATTGCTTTATTTATTTATTTATTGGATGTCTGGAAAAATGAGCTTTTTGATGTTTGTTCGAAAATGCAATATTTCACTTTAAATAATTATGGTTTAGTTAAAATAGAACAGTTTAATTTATTTTCTGTACAATGGAAAGTTTTTTATTCCAATTTAATTTTCTGGAGAGTGATGTCTGCAAACTTGTTGGAAACTTTTTCTACTACTAAATTTTCAAGAAAATGTTAAGATACTCATAAAATAAGAAGAAATTATAAATTAGGTGATTATGATAGGTGATCAAAATGCCCAAATCAATTTGCTTATATCATGTGTATGCCAAGGTCTATTCTGTATTGCGAAAATTTTTCTATTGGGAATTTTTTATTCACTTATATTGAATTTCTGCTATAAATTGTTTCATTTTACTAGTAATATTTCTGTATTATCATTATTTCATATAAATTGAATAAAATATCCTGAATCAGATTAATTGCAGGAAACTGTCTTATCAAACAATTTAAACTTTGTCATGTATCAAGATTAACATACTTTTAAGATACTTCATTCAAGATAAGCATATTTTTAAGATATATAATACCTAATTACTAATGGTTTTGTGCCAGTTCAATAGCTACAATCTGCTGAACTTTAATTTTATATTATATGAATGAAAATTGAATTGAAAATGTAATGATTTAATATGTATTGGAAAAGGAGAACTTAAATAAACATTCATGTGTGTGAGATATTGCATTTCTATCATATGATATAGTTATAAGTTAGAAATATAGGTATATTGCAAATATAAATGTTTTTGAACTTTTATTGTTAATATTAGTTACATTTTTTATATTTTTTAATGATTTATGAACTATTTTTTTTTTAAAAAATCTTGAATAATTGAAAAGTAACTGAGCATTTTAAATGGATTATATAGGATTTGTGTGGTAAAACTCGAAGTATCAATGTTTTATAAAGGTAGAGGAATTTTGTATGTCTTATTGTGTTGAATAATCCCTTATCCTATAAAAAATATTGTTAATTCAAAAGTACAATTTATGGTTATATTTTTGAAATCCAATGCTTTTAAACATATTTGTTAGTAAACACAATATGATGAAATTAATCTTAAAATGTGTCATCATTGATAATACAAAACATATGCAATTAAATTTTAAAGCAGTTGAATGAAGCTTTTATTTTGATACACTTTCATTGATGTATTACTTTTAAAATTACCCTAAATGCTTATTTACTATTTCACATAATACTTTCAAGTTATCAGAATTTAACTTAAGTATTTAGATGTATTTATTTTCTATTAAAACAAATTAATTATTCTGGTCATTTCTACACAAGTTATATTATACTGCTTTAAAAATTTATAGCTTTTAATTTATTAAGATAGAAAAAATATTTGAATTTCCTTATGTATTGTTTCTTTAGAATAAATCCAATTAACTTTTCAATTGCAGCATTTTTTTTAATTCATATTATATGATTATGTATAATTTAAAACCTGCATGAGAAATTATTTTTTATTCAAAAAAATTTCTAATTGTTAATTTTTCTGTATACGTATTATGATGTATTTGTCTGTAGGAAATTATGATGCTTAGAAGATAAAAGTTTAATATGTATAGTTGAACTTTTCAAACATATAATTAAATTGAGTAAAGTATTTAGTTTTTAAAATATTTTAAATTTTCTTTCAGAAAAGATATTTTAAAACTTCAAAGATTTTAAATTTCTCTTAAAATTAAATTGAAAGTAAAAACTCAAAATGTTAAAAAGTTATAACAAATTTACTTAGATATTGATCTATAGTATTTTTGTTTTATTTTCTTTTTATATTTTTCATCTGTTTTATTTTGATTACAGAATATTAAATATAAATTTAAGTCTCTGATGTTATCATGATTTTTAAGAATTGATTTAAGCTGTGCATCAGAAGGCAAATAATGATTTAAGGATTGTATGTTTGAAAATACATATTTTGTTTTGAACCCATCATGTTTGTATTTTAATTGAAAAAACTTTTTTCAATTTAATTAAAATAATCATTTTTTTAACCTATAATCTATTTAAATAATAAAAAATTATATTTTAATTGAATTGAAAAAACTTTTTACAGATTTTTGATTTTATTTTAATGAACAGTAACAAATATTCTTCATTAAGGTATCAATATAAAATTGAAAATTACTTTTATTAAACATAATTTTCTCCCATGTGGTATTTTTTTTTTCATTATTATGCATTAATGATAATTTCTAACTTTAAAATATGTGATACCTTTCTAAGTGTATCTCAGTGTTATATTTAATATCAATTAAAATGTTTGTGTGTTTCATATAAAATATTGAAACTATTTATTTTAGTATTGTAGTTTTAAGGAATATAAAAATATATTTCCTTAATATAAGTATTATGTATAGTAGAGTTTATTTATTTTTCATTATAAAGTTAAAAAAAATATATAGAGATTACTTAACAAAAGTTGCATAGTATTACAAAATACTAGTATTATAGCTAGTGTCACATTTCAAGTAGAAATATGAAATTGTGAAACAAATATTTTTATTTTAGAATTTCAAATTATAAAATTGTTTGATACGCACACTGTTAATAATGACATGCATGGTGATATTCTCTTAATGAGCTATAAAAGAAAAATGTTATGATGCACAATAATGTAATGATAATAGTAATTAGAATTTGAGTTAGTGATGCCACACATGCTTCATGTGTGAAATTAGGATTATCTCTTATAATTATTAGTATCTAAATTTTAATTCATTTATTACTATAGGTGATAGCTTAATAGTTTGTAGTAATATGCATTTATGCAATAAGAAGAAGTGCCTTTTTATTAAATATAATTTTACAGACTTCATTTAAAATATTTTGAAAACACAAATCTTTTAAATTGTTGTGGATGTTATTTCTGTTAAAATAGTCCCTTTTGTCATGATGCATGGTCTCAATAATTTAACAATTATTATGCTTCTTTATTTATAACTATGAAACTTTGGATGTTATTTTGTATAAACCAGTTTTTAAACTGGTTTATAAAATTATTTTGTATAAACCAGTTTTTATTTTTATCTTATGTTGCATACTTCTTTTGAATTCATTGTTAATTTTCTTTCCAAATAAAGAAATTTTTCTCTCAAATTATGAAAATGTAATGAGTGAAATTTATTTATAACATGTGTGGTAATTTTATAAATAAATTTCACTTAATACTTGGTAAATTAAAAAATTCATTTGACATTATATGTAAAATTATCTTTTTTAGATGGACTTATTGATAAAGCAATTAGTTTATATTAAGACAAGCAAGTTTAAATGTTGCAAGAAATCAATTGAAAATTAACCATTGAGTTTTTTAAATCATATTTTATTAAACCTATCATTGAAATATAATTTACAGTGATCTTATTTAAAAATTGATTAACTTAATGTGTAGGCAAATTTTATAAAATATAATCGCTCAATTAATTAAAGTATCTAATAAAAATAATAATAAAAAAAAACTATTTTCTTTCATGTTTTATTTTTGGTTATTTATTCCTTTTTTTTTTTTTTTTATCTCTTAAGAATAAATAGAATTGTTTATTTGCTATTGTACTTGAGTCTTTATCATCTAAGTTATTGTTTGAGTTTAAGAAATAATTTAAAAATTAAATATAACTTAATTTAAGAAAAATTTTCAATTTTAAAATACATTTGTAATTGTACATCTCAGTATAACATAAACATCATCTATTAAAAAAAATTAAAATGTCCTGCAACAATTAAGCTATAAATAAATCAAAAGTAACAGTGGTGAGAGGTATTAGAGGTTTTAGTAGTCAACAGAATGACTAAATAAGAAAGTGTAATTGCAAAAATAAAGTGTTTTGCAATACATGCCAATTATGTATCAATGTGTACAGCATTAAAGTTAAAAACTCTTATCTGCTAATCATATAGTTTTTTTTTTTTTTTTAATTTGTCCTTTTACCTTTGTTTTTATCTAGATTTAAATTTTCCCCTGTGAAATTGTTATATTTTGTATACGTATTTAATACAATGATTCTGTCATAGATTCATAATTTTGAAATTATTATCTAAACATATAAATATGGTTTTGATCAAAGTTAAATTTAAATGTGTTGTTTCTAATCCAAAGTTATATGGTTATTTTAAATTTCAGCTTTGAGAATAGTTATAATTATTTATTTATTTGGAAATATTTTGAATTTTGCATTTGTATTATGTCAAAGAAAGACAATAAATTTAAATTATTTGAACTTTGTTATTTATGTCAAAATTGAATTTTAAAAATTTTTCCAGATCTAAATAAAAAAATTCTCAGAAGCATATTAGAATCATATAGCAAATTTATAAAATTTTACATTATATAGTTAATTCTGAAGTAACAAAATTTTTTTATGTCTTCAGTTATGTATATTTTATGATGTTAATTTTTAATGTTATTTAATTTCCCCTTTTATATTTTTAACTAGGATGGCTTTACTTTAACTTTTCTATTTAGAAAGCAAAAAAAAAATTTTTTTTTCAAAAGGTTTTTAATTTGTAATTTAAATTTATTGACTAAGAATTATTGAAATTTTAATGCTTACAATCAATTTGAGTAAAATTTATAATATAGATTATGAAAATAAAAATAAATGACCAATATTTTCTTACAAATAAACTGAAAACCTTTGCAGAAATTCATTTAAGATTAATTGAATTACTGTAAAGAAAAAAAATATATACTGTTTGATTTTTTTGTTTGTTTCCTCTCTGATCATTGTGCTATTAATATGTCGTCTTTAAAGATTCTAAAATTTATAACTTTGTCATTTTATTTATTTATTTTTTTAACTTCATACCTGTATTTAATTAGCATGTCTGACAACTACCTCTATTTTTTTAAATTACCTCTATTTTTATTTTTTTTAAATATTTTACAGCAATAAAATTTTGGGTATTGTAGATTTTATAATCTGTTTGAACACACTCCAGTTCTTAGTAACATTGTATTTTTGTGTTTGTTATATATGCTCTATCTTTGAAGCTGCAAGGTTAAACACTGTTAGAACTTTGATGTCAAAATGTTTAAACAAATTTAATCCATTTATTTTTTAATATAGAACATTGTTAATAGTAAAAGTAACAAAGTTTTCTTATTGTTATTTTGACTAAATTTTCTATTATATATAAATATGTGAAAATAATTTGGTAAATCTTTCATTTTAACAGTAAAGCTTACAAGTCTTTCAAATGCAAAAAATTTTGATATTTTATTTAAAAAAAAATATTCTTATGTAATATAAAGACTTATATCATTTTAATTTTTTGAATTCTTATTCAGCTTTTAGTTTATTCAACTCTGGTTTTCATGTTATTCAGTTTGTTTTCTTTTTTGACATGCCTTTTGCCTGTTTTCATGGTTTCAAAACTTATTGCCTTTATGCATATTCTTGTTCACTTTCTTCATTTTTTTCTTAAATTGAGAATGTTTAGATGTTTATATTATGTAACTAATGACAGTTATGGCTTTTTTAGATTTTAAAAGTTACGTGATTTCCAATTTTAAAAACTCCATGTTATTAAATTTGTTTTAATTACTACCACCACTATGTGCTAGCTAGAAAATTTCTTTTGATTAGTTTATTTATTTTGTCAAATTATTTTCCACTTGTTGTTTTAATTGAACATTATTATATTAGCTATTAAATATCTATCCTTTAATTTCATTGTTTTAATATTTGCCTGATTGTATTTCCTAGATATTCCATAAATTTATTTTTGTTGCATTCTCTTGTAAGTTATTAGAAATTGTACTAATTTTAAAATAATTTACAGAATGTGTAGAAGAAAGAGGAGTGAAAAGTTTTATTTTCTCCATACCTCAACACACAATAACAATTTACACAATATTTTCAGTTCATACCAGTGTATAATGCTCCACACACAATTTACTAGAAAAAAAATTGTTCAATATAATTATAAAAACATTTATGTCAATATATAACCAATCTAAATGCAATTCTTTTAATGTCAAGAAAAAATTCATTTTATTATTGTATATTTTAATGTAATCAAGAATTTAAGATGGTCAGTTTTCATAATTGGGGAAACAAATTTTATTGTAATATATGAATTTCTATTGTTATTTTTATGCATTTGTTTCATCATTTTTGATTATGAAAAATATTTCTTTTCAGAAATTTGTTGTAAATAAATAATGCCTGACATGATTAAATTAAATTAAGTTATAAGTCTTTCGTTTATTTATTTGATTTAGCTATTAATGGTTTAAGCTTGTGGTAATTTATAATCTGCCAAATAGATAAACATACTAGTTATTATTAGTGTTATAAAAGTTATACAATTAGATTAATTAAAGTTGCAAAAATTTTCATCAAATTAACTGAAATGAAAATTTTAGCATTTTAGTTAATATAATTAATTGTCAAGCAGTTGAGCTTTTTCGTTACTATATGGATGAATATATTGAAAAATGAAATATTACAAGAAAAGTAAAAAAATAAAAAAACAAATTTGTATAGATTTATTTTAATAATTTGTATTATTAATATGCATTTCTTGTGTAGTGTAATAAATTAATAAAATTAATTAGCTCTATATGTATTTCATGTTTTTTAACTTTTTTAGCAAAAATTTTTTTTAAAAGTTTTTTATAAAAATAATTTTATTAAATTAAATAAAATTTTTTTAAAGAAAATAATATAGGTTTCAGTGTATAAATATTATATGAACTTAAACATTTTACAGGTATATTCTCAGGATCATACTGCAAAATATGTTGGAAGCACTTTACATCAAACTTCTTATTAAAAAGACATTCCAAAACTCATGAAAAACATCGACCTTTTAACTGTCAATATTGTTCTTATTCTGCTGTATCTATATCACACTTAAAACGACATTTTCTTACACACACACAACAGCGTCCATTCAGATGTACAACTTGTGGGAAATCTTTTAATCATAAAGATACTTTAAAAAATCATCTTTATATACATACTGGTAATAAACCATTCAGGTGTGATATTTGTTCTGCACAATTTACTCGATATGCTCTCTTAAAACAGCATAAATATCGACATCATTTGTTCTAACTGTAGCTTTTGTTAACTTATTATAAAATATGTAAACTTAAATGAGAAATAAAATTTTGTTTAACTTAAATTCTATTAAAAACATTGGCTTTGTATTTTGTATTAGTTCATTTTACTCATATCTGTTTTAAGATTAAAAATATTTTCAGGTTATAATATTTTATTAATTTACTTATTCTAATAAGAAGGTTAATTCAATTATATATATATATATATATATATAT
>JAPDSC010078857.1:135745-151982 GCA_026290005.1 Latrodectus geometricus | reverse complement strand
GTATTATTTATTGAAGATTCCTATTAGAGATTTTTTCAATAAAATTTCTTATTTGGGCAAAGTGATATATCTATAAAACTACTGTGTGAATGATAATTACTGAATAGCTATAAATATATATTATGTTGCTTATATTACAAAAACTTACACATTTATAAGTGTAATAAAAATTAATCCATTGTACACCTATCCCAAATCTAATGTTAAGAGCTCTTAATATTCATTAACAATAAAATTCATAATTTAAATAAAATACAGTATAAAATTTTTGAAATGTAATGTTACTTTTGTTTATCAAAAAAAAAAATTATTTATCATTTCATAATTAAATTCTAAAAATATTTTTAAAAATCTTTTAACTTTTTATATTAGCTAAATTGTGTGGCATATTAATATTGAATATGTTCATCACTTTATTTGGCCTAAACAACTTGTTATTAAGACATAAATTTACTGCCATTTGCTGAAAATATGTAACAACATGTATTTAAACAATTTTCCATTATATCATCATGATTTCTTGTGCATTAATTATTTTGAATTGTAAAGAATATGCTACATTAAAAGTTGATTGTGTTTTGTTTTTTTTTTTTTGTATATTTTTTTTTTAAACAATATGTACTGTTGTGGATTTCTTTATAATAATTTAAGTTCTTGTATGTTTATGTTAGTGCTTCAAATAAATTGAAATTTTGTGAATATTTTTATGTGCTTAAATTTTAAAATGTAACTTAATTATTTCCAAAGCTGTCACTAGGATTCCATTAATACTACTGGTAATAATTTTTCTGAAAATATATTTGTGTTTTTTTTTTCCCAGTATTATTTTACTATATTTCTAATTTATGTATTATTATACTTAGCATTTTCATCATTTTTCACATGTAGCTTTATGTTGTTTAATAAGCTTAAGTTTTAGATACTAGATTACTTATTATTCTTCAGTTAGAAATTTCCTTTTTAATAGGTTTTAGATATGATTAGTAATACTTCATTCATGGTCATGTGTATAAAAAAATTATGTTTTAAATTTGTGTTTTACTTAAATTAAAGTGCACATTTTTTAATTATTGCATTAATTTTTATATCTTATTCTATACTTTATTATAGTTATTTTAAATTTATTCTACTTTGTATTATGTCTCATTTTTCATATTATGTTTTTATTAAATAATATGAAAAATGTTAATAAGTTCTTTATGTTTCAAAAATTTTAATCTAGCATGTTTTATTTATTTTATATAAAATTTCCATAATATTAGTACTACTATCAATCGTAACTTAACTTTTTCTTAAAACGCTTTTTTTTTTTTTTTTTTTTTTTTTTTTGTAAAACAAGTATAACCATTTTCTGCCTTAAATTAAATATTTGTTTTTATTTAAATACCATTATGTTATTTAACATGAATTGTTTTTTAACATTCTTCTTTATAAGAAAGTCAGACATATGTAATCTGAATTTATATTTCGTACCAAAAAACAAGAAAAGCAATCAATTTATAATAGCACAAATATATGTATATGCAGTTCGCTTGATTCATTGCTTTCTTTATTAATTTGAATGTTTTATATATTTATATATAAGTTGAAAAATTTAGTTGATATCATTAGAAAATTTTATTATTCTTTGTGTTTAGAAAAAAAAAATTCTATAATTGAGCTTTTATATGAAAATATATGTTTTCACTGTTAGCCTCACTTTTAATTTTAATCACTTAAAAATTTTAAAATTAAAGTTTTTTTTTTGTAGAATCTTAATAGTTACAAAATGAACTACTTGTGCTTTCTTTGATATTTTTTTTATTAATAAATATGTTTTCATTAATAGCTTATGTATCATTTCATTAAATCTTTCTTATCTTATTTCAGGCCCTAAATATTCTAACTTGAATAAAGGCTTTAATACTGCAGTATCTTCAAATTTAAGCCTCTTTAGTTATTTTAATAATGGAGATGGTAGTGAAAATTCAAAATTTTTCTGCCCTCTGTGTTCATACACAACAGACAGACATTATCACATGAAACGACATTATGCTAAACATAATGAAGACCGACCTTTTACCTGTGATACTTGTGGGAAAAGCTTTACAAAAAAGTGGCACCATAAAATCCATGTGAGAGTACACACTGGTGAGAAACCATATGCTTGTCGCTTGTGTCCTTCAAAATTTTCAGATCCAAGTGCCTTTCGAAGACATCAAACTCTCCATCGTCCCCCTCTTACAACAAAAGATGATACTCAAGGAATGCCTTCAAGTGATGTGAAGAAAAGCTCACCGATGAACAGAAATGCAGTACTCGATGCAATTAGGAATACTGTGGTGCCGTCAGTAATTAAATCTGGTGTTCCAATTCTTCCAAATTCAATAAATTCTGCTAGTACTAAAAACCAGTGAGTAATTTTTAGTCTATTATATGATGTGGGTAAAATTATTTCAGATTTTCTAAGGTAATAGGATTTTTTTTTTTTTTTTTTTTTTTTTAAAGTTGAAAAAAAAAATTTTTTTTCCCAAAATTTTTTATTTTATCTTTTATGAAAGATTAATATCCTGATATTTATTAATATCTAATATTTATTAAATGAGTAATCATTTTTATTCATAATAAGAGAACATTTGAATGTTAGTATTACACTTTATTTAAAAAGGAAAAGTATTATAAATTTGGTAATGATGTTTAGTGAATTAAATTTATTTTCAGCTATTTTATAAAGACATTATGTTGTGTAACAATTGCATTGATTTGCCTAGTACATAGGAGAAATGATAGTCACATCCATTGTATTCACATATTAATTATTATCTAAAGATTATTTTTAATTGTAAAAGAAATTAATTTGATAAAAATTTCTCACTGTAAATATCTTGAGTTTTATACTCAATTTCAAATTAATTTTAAAAACTATTTGATAAATTATTAATATTTTGAAATTTAAAGTTTCCTTTATATTTTTTTTCCTTCTAATATATTTTTTCAATGAGATTTGTATTTCATGCCTTGCCAACTATTATTTACAGTTTTCTGGTTATAAATATTATTTTTGTTATTTAAAAATTATTTTCCATTTTCCACCACAGAAAGCAAATTTGTGCTAATGTAAGACTGTATTTTGAAATTAATTAGTAATTTGAAATTATGTATTTTTTATATTATTTATATATTTTTTGTAAATATGTATTTGCCTTTGAGGTTAGTATAATTCTCTTCAATAATTATCCCTCTTGAAAGCCGCTGAGAAAAACCTTGAAAATTATGTAAATTTGATAGTTTTTCAGTGTCATATGAAAATTATGGATTCCTTCTAAAAATATATCTGTTTCTCCTAGCAAATAATAAAATTTAATTACTTGCTATAAAATATACTTACTTTCTGAAATTTTTTATTTTATTTTTGAATATATAGTTCTTAAAATTCCTGTTATACATGATAAATAGTGGTACAAATTTTCATTTAACTTTAAAATTCTAAAATAGTATTATGTATATATATTACCTTAAACCTTTTAATATGGCACTTATTTATTAAACTAATAACTCTTAATCTGGTATATGAGAATTTCCTATTTAATTATTTACCTACTAAATTTATTGATAGCTCATTTGCAAAAACAAAGCTTCTAGAGAACAATTTTAAGCATGTCAATCTAAAGTAAGCATCATTCTCTTATATTTTTGTTACATAGAAACTTGAAATATTTTGCCCTTATGTAAAATATTAATGAACAAACGTTCTTAAATTTGTAAAATTTAAAAATATTAAATCAAAGAAATAATACTTACTTTTTAGCACATCATTACAGCAATTGGCAAAGTATTCTGTTCTCATTTTTTCAAAGTTGGATGACTAAAATGTTTCTTACAGCACAATTTTTTTTATTATTATTATTATTATTATTATTATTATTTAAGAGAAAAAAATTTATGACTAAAATATTAAATTTAAGTGAACCTTTAAAGTGCCTGCATTATAACTTTGTTAATTAGTGTATAGATTTTCTTTTATATTTATAATTGATTAAGTTTCTGTATAATAACCTAAATTTATGTACAACATATTGTGTGTTTATAATTAACATTTCCATGTAAAAGAAAAAACTTGTATATAGTTTGTAATATTTACTAATATTTTTCTGCTATTATGTATAATGTTTGTATTTTAATCTTTGTTTATATATTTTCTTTAAGCTTAAATGTTATAAGCTTAGTTTACAAAAAGGGATCAGAAAATTCTTAGAATACCATTTATTCTACATTAAGGCTTATAATATTTGTTGATTCCCTAATAAAATTTACTGTACCCTTTATTTTTTCAGATTTTTGTGTACAGTAAAGATTTAGTATACCTAACCCTTTTGTATATTTAATAAATACTTCTGTGTATTACTGGCATAAGGATTATTTAGTCTGGATTTTTACTTATTTTATCATGGTATATTATTCATGAGGTGAAGTATTTTTCATGCATATTTTCATAAATGTAGTATTTTTTATTTTATTTTATACAAATGTATATTTGAGGATGATACAATTTTCTTTAGTAATTATCCTTTTTAAAAGAATGAAGCCCCCTTTGAAAATCCTAAAAAACTATTTGAGTTCTAAAAAATTATTGAGACAAGTCTGTATGAAAATTGTAGATAACTTCCAAAAATTCCATTTTTTTTTTCTAGCAAATAATAAAATTTAATTGCTAGAAAATATACCTAATTTTTGAAATTTTTAATTTTATTTTTTAATATAGAGCTTTAAGAATTCTTATTATAGATGTTCTTTCTGTATTTTTCTGGAAAGATATGTTAAGCACCTCAAAATGGATCTTATTCAACATTGTTTCAATGTAGTTTTGCTTGAAATTTTGCCAAATATAAAATTTGGGTCATTTTTCATAATTATCAAATTTGAATGCTATTCAAGAACAAAAATAATAGATACTTTTTTTATGTTCATAAACTAAGTTTTTCATATTTTATTCAAGTATATTTTGCCTCTTTAAAAATTATTTATCTGTGGAGAGTAATTAAATAAAAAAAGTATTTTTCATAAATCTTAAATATTTAAAGAATATGTGTGCTGATTCACATTGAAGCATGTAAATATAGAACAATGTAAAAAAATGGTAAAAAAAAAAGTTTTATGTGTAAAAATGGTAAAAAAAGTGTCATAAAATATTTTAGACTTAATTGCTTATATAAGCTTGTTTGAAAAGCTAACAATTTAAGCTTTATATAAATAGTGACTTGTACTGTATATTTTTTAAATTTATTTAATCAAAATATTGTTACAAATGTCTAATATCATTAACATTTAAAATTGTAAATAAATTATTTACTAAGATTATATTTATTCAATGTATGAATCTACTGAAAAAATTTAATGAGTAATTTTAAGGCTTATAAATTTTTTAAGGACATGCACATTGAACAAACATAATCTTAGTAAGAAATTAAATCACATTTTTCAAGCATATATTCAAAACCTGTTTAAATGTTAAAAGTGTTTTTCAGCATTGTTATAGTTAATATGTATGAATTGTTGTAGTTGAGATTCAATTTTTACATTTGTTAAAAAAAAATTGATTTTAATAAATTCTAATGATGTTTTTGTTAAATATTTCTATAAATTTATATATATAATCTCTTATAATCTTGCAGTATAAATGATTGGAAAAAGGGCATTAATTTCAAGTGATTTTAGTATATAATTTTTTTAATCAAATTTCTTGCATTAATGAATATTTTATCAAACTCCTATTAATATAGTATCAGTCTTTATGTTAGTAAAATAAAGTATGTATTATTTTATCTGTGTGTTATGTAATGTTTTTTAGCATATTTGAATTATATAAAGCCATAAATAAGCCTACTTATTTTCTAATTTAAATACTCATTGCTATTTGCTTTTCAAATTTTTTATTCTTTTATTTGGAGTTAGCTATGCTAAAAATATCTTTGAATTTTAAACCATCCTGAGCTTGCAAATGAATTAAATCAAAAATTTCTTTACTTTATCTGTATTTGTGTTCATTGAATTTTATTTGTGTTTTTTATTTAATTATTTTTAATACTATAATAATTATGAATGTAACAAGATGTGCAATTTTGAAATCAAATTCATTTATTATATATATGTTTTAATTTTATTGTTGATATGTGTACTCTTATATATGTATTTATATTCTTATTATGATACTAGAAACAAAATACGATTATATAGAATTTGTATTCTGTAAATTGTTAATATGTAGTATTTTCTATCAATGAAAATGTTTAACTGAAATGTAGTTTTTTCATTTGTTCTCATCAAGTGTATTGTTGTTTGCCAGCATTTAAATATAGAACTTTAATATACAAAAGACTTCTATTTGAGCATATAAACAAAGTACTTCTTATAGTGGTACTTTACCCAAATATTATGAAAATAAGTCATTGAAATTACAATATTAACCTTTTGTTTTCCATTTGTGTATCAACCATTAATAGAATAATAAAGTTTAGCTATCATGACATTTTTTATTGCATTTTTTTATGTTTGCTGATGAAAAGCATTTGTGCTATAATATTTTATTAATGTAGTTAATGTAATGAAGCTAAAACATGTACAGTATTTTCAATAATTGTAATCATCTTTTATGTAACAAAAAATTTTTCAAAATATATTAAAATTTTTCACTATCTCATTATTTATTTAACTGTTAAAAAATACAAATTCAAATGTTTCTCTTTATTTAATTTGTTGTTCTGATTAGGTATAGTATGAAGTTTTAGCCAAACTGGTATTTGAATAATTCGTGTGTTTGATTCCTACTTTGAAGGTTATGGTTGTAGTGATTCAAAATTCGCTTTAAACCTTAGCTCTCAATCCAGTTAGCCTTTGTATGGAAAAAGCAATCATATGGTAATAAACAAACCAATTTAAGATAATTTAATGTTATGAAAAAAATATTAAAATTCAATTCAATTTAGAGAAAATTGTGCTTTTTTTAAAAAAATCAAAAATTAAAATTGGTCTTAAGAATTTGTAATTTTTGTCATGTGATTAATCTATATTGTTTTAATTTTATTTGTAGAGATATTCACTTCCTCTGTTCATTAAAGTAAAAATGAATTATCAGGGGATATAATTCATTTTTACTTTAATGGACAAAATTAAAAGTGAATGATGTGTTTTAATAATTTTTATCTTTGAGGAATAAAAGTTATGATGTTAAGGACTTACAAACATAACTGCAATGATAAAAATAAGCCTCTTTATAGAAAATAAAATGTGTATTGTATGTACTTATTAGTTTGCAAAACATTAAATTGTAGAACTGAATCAGTGTTTCTTATAAAAAATTTTCAAGAATTTTCATTTTTATTTCTTACTGCTTGTTAATTACTTTTTAATCATTTTTGTTATACAATATGATTCAGTGGTTTGAAGATGTAATACATTTTTTATAACTTAATTTTAATATTCTTTCAATCATCCTTGTTTTGAAATTTCATAAAAATAAAATATCAAATTTTCTTTTAGATAAATTGTGTTCCTGTTAGAAATTTTCTTATCAGTTATTAAAAATTAATTTCTTATTATTATAATAATTTAAACCAGGAATTCAATGAAGTAAATTATAAGCTGAGTGGATAATCAAACAAGTAATGTGTGTTCTTAGATTCAAAACTTGATTTGATCTCTACCTTGTTTTTGGTTGTTCATAATGGTTATGAATCTACTTTGAACTATAGATCTCATTCTTACCAAATCTTGTGTGCAAAAAGTAACCATTGAGCAACAAGTAAATATTGAAAATTCTGCAAAATATAAAAATTATTTTATTTTTTAAAAATCATACTATTTTAAAATGCAAGAATTTTTGTTATTAAATTAATAATGGCTTATTAAAAAATATATATTTACCATAAGATTATTTTATTAAAATTATAAGATGTATCACATAATGGTTTCCATCCATATTTTTAAGGATAATTCTATTTTACAAAATTATTATATCACTAGCATAATATTTAAGAAAAGATTTAAAAAAAAAAAATACTCATATTACTTTTGGGGTTTTTTTTTTTTATTATTGGTATTATAATCATAATTTTTATTAGCAATTTGACTTTTTCATACTTCCATTTGGAATAAAAGATTTTTGTTTTGCAATAATTCTGATAAAATTTCATTCATTGTGTGATATGTTCTATCACTTGCTTTTCCAAATATAGTTTTATGAAAGTTTTAAAAATATTTTTATATTAGGTTTTAAGTTTATTGTATATTTATAGTTTTCATTCCTTTGTTTTTTATTTTGCCCTCCCAGATTTTTTAATAAATTATAGTAAAGCTGTTAAATGCAGTAAGTCAATTTCACACCAAAAAAACTATTTCCAAATTCATACTAGAATAGAGCCATTTATATGGTTTTAGTTTTGCAAAGGATTTTGTTAAACAAAAGTTGAAAAGTCATCAGTTTCCTTCTGATGAAATATTTATCTTTCACAAGTATCTTGTCTATTCGATTACTGATAACAAATATTGTTACATTTATATAAATCCACCTAGTATTTTAATTTCAATTTTTTGATTTTACATCACAGTTAAATGCCATAATATAGAATGATGCTTTTTTGAGATTTTTTTCAATATTTTCTAACCCTTTCATATAATATTTATAAAATTTATTACAAAATAAAATACCTTGTGTAAAGAATGAGGTTTAATTCTTTATATTCAAACATACCTTCTGCATTAGATTTATAATTTTTGCTTATTGTACAATGGATACTAGTTTTTACAACCTTGTAAGGAAAATAGTTCTTAAAATAGAAATTTTTATAAGCAGTGTTATCTTTATAAAGTACTATTTGTAAAAATTATTTAATGTACACAATATAAGAAATATGCAAAATTGATATTTAAAAACATTTTTGTCTTTTGTTTAATTAATGAAAAATCAAAGTAATCACTTATTGTCTTCTGTTTCAAAACTGCTATTTTAAAAACATGGTTTTTTTTTTTTTTTTTTTTTTTTTTCCATGAAAGAAAGTATTTTACTTTTTTCCCTCAAAAAATACCTTAATCTTATTTTCCATTTATCTGGTTTGCAGACAGTTATATCTGTAATAAGCCATTTTTTTTTCTTGTTTAATAGCTAAAAGTTATTTTTCATTCTCGTTTATTATGTTCTCAATTTTTTAACTATCCAAATCTTTGTTTACTTAGTCAAAGTATATGGATGAATAATTTGGTAAATTTTTTATGTTTTCTTCAGTCTTTTTTTTTTTTTTTTTTAATAAAGCCTGCATGTCAAAAGACCTAATAATTTTTATTGCAACATTTCAAAAATGGATTCATCAGTACAATGCTTTAATGTCAATTTCATGAAGTCATTTCAAGCCATGATCTTGCAAAAGTGTACTTGAGATATTTGTACTTGAAGCTATTGATTGTACTTTGATGCATGGACTATAAGACATGAGCTAGATTAAGTGAGAAGAATTTTGAAGGTAAGTCACTTATTATATAAATATTTTTTGGTTTTGAAATCATGCATGGAATAATTTAGCCATAATATTTTGAATGAATGGAAAATGATTTTATACTGCAGAAGAAGCATAGAAAAAAGCAATATGCGTACAAAACTTTGTTTTAGAGAGTATGTACATTTATTATAAAACAAGAAAAATATACTTTAGAGAGTGATGTGACTATCAGTTAACAGAATCTTTAATTTCAGTTGTACATAATAAATTCATTTACTCAACTTTACATGTTAATTATAATTTAGTGTGATATTATTTAACATTTTTCCTACAGCTCTACATATTAATGTAATAAATTGTGTTAAAATTACATTGTTTAGAAGGTAATACCTTATATAAAATAATTAATTTTTGTACATTTTTCAATTATTTATGTGTTTGTAAATGACTAGTAATAATTTTATTGAACCATAACAATATCATTTCCAAAAATCATTTTATAGACTGATTATACTCTATATAATTGTTGTTCAATAAACTGATTTAAAAACTAATATTAAGCAGGAGTTAATAGTTGAAGTTTAGTAACTGATCTAAAAACATTTTTATGTATCCACTACTTGCAGATCTATTGTGCAATAATGGATAAAACAAAAGAACAAATTTAGAAAAATGCTGAAATCAGAAAAGTAACAACAAATCTCATTAAAAATAAGGAGATTTCTGAAGTCTTCTAAAAAATGTAAATTTTATAAGAAAGAGGCATAAAATACTGTGCTTATTATGGAAAAAATTTTTTTTAATTGCCATGTACAATTCATATGAAATAATTCAAGTTTCAAATTCTGTGAACTGTTTACCGTTAATTGTGTTTAACTTAATAAATTATTTTATTTTCTGAATAGAATATAAAATTTATTTTATCAAAGAGGACAATATATTATTTTAATTACAAAATATGCTCAATATAATTAGAAATAATATGTTGATGAGTATGAATGTTTTAATACCATAATCTTTCAATATATGTAATCCACCGTCTATAAAAATTTTATTTTTTGAAATAATTTTAGTTTGTTATTAAGTCATAATAATGATTTAGAAGCATGAAGCTACTAAAAATGTATTATCTTATGCCAAGTATGTTTTTTTTGTGGAAGAAAGTGATATCTATATTTTAAAAAATTGGATTATTTATGTAATTCAATGTTTTGAGATTCTAAGACTTGAAAGAAAAATATTTTTTTATATGATTAAAGCATTTAAATAGATGTGTCATAATAATAAAAAACTATTGAAGTGACAGTAAGGGTGGTAGGGTGGGTCACTACATATAGTTTTCTTCTGCAAATATTTCTTCAAGTTTCAAAAATATTAATTGAATAACAAAATTCTGATTTGGTTTTACTTTTATAAAAATATATGATGATGCTTTATCAAGATGACTAGTATTTAATCCAATGGTAGCCAAACCATTAAACTATGAGTAGTTTGCTAGGATATTTTGACAGATCACATTAACACTTTGATTTGTTTACCTAGATTCATTCATTGAATGATTTTGATATCAATTACTTTGTGTCATGAAACATTTAATTTTCAAAAAAGCAGTTTTATAATCAAGAAGGAACTGATTAATTTTAAAAATGAGTCATCTGTAAAATCACTTCTTTAAACTGAGAATAGTTAACATCTTGTTTGAGAAAATATATAAATTTGATCCAAGTTTATCTCACAGTAAGGGCAACCTTTAGCTCTACATATTTCTTTGAGATTACTTTTTCCTGTTAGAAATTTACTAAAACTAAGTACAAAAGCAGTCTCAATAATGAACACTTGTATCATATTGAAATGGCAGCAATTATTTACTCTACCAAGGTTTAAAAAAAAAATTGTTGATGACAAAAAAGAGTTCCATCCTTCTTATTAAGGATAATGAGTCTGATAATAAAAAAATATACTATTACATTTGTTATTTATTACTAACACTTCAATTTCTTTTCTATGTTACAATTCATTTTCAGTTTCTTTTATTTTATAAAATTTAATTTTAATTGATTTTATATTTACTAGAAATTTAAATTCATATGTAATAAGTATAAAAAATTTTTGAAAAATTCCTTTGGTTAGTTTCTCGCAGTCAGATTTGAAAAGAATTAGCTCAGGGTTTTCATAAATTTGGCTATAATTAGTCTAATCTATTTAGAGTTCTTAAACCTTGAAAACATTTGATGAGAGAATAAAATATTTAAATAAATAAAGGAGATGGTTTCAACTTATGTAAAATATTTTGTACTATCAAAAAAATGTTTTTATTAATTGTGTTTTAGGTTAAATATGCCAATTTTTATATATTTTAAATTTGAAAACAGAAGAATTATTTCCTTTTGGTGCAAAATTATTGAGTTTTGCTACAGTATTTTAGCTGTTACACCTTTAGTTTTTGTAACTTCTATTTGCTGTTATAAAAATGACGTTTTTTATTTGAATATACAGCAGAGGCAGATGAATATTTCTGTTTTCTGACCTTTTTACTTTTTAATTCTCTCTTTTCTGTCCATTATATCCATTTTGAAAATTAAATAATAGCAGACTTCTTCTAAATTCATGAAGTTTGGCATTTGACCTTTTTATTTATTTCTATTTTTATATGTTGTCTTGTCCAAATTGAAGTTGCAGATGCAGAGAACCTTCGTCTTTCACATGCAAGGGGAATGCTGTACCACAGAGTTACTTCTCTAATTTTTGTACTAATTTTTAATATATGTTTCTCAACTTGTCAATGTCTCTTAAAATTTTTCTCATGTGAATAATCTTCATAGAACAAAGATATGTATGATACATTTTATTTCGTCTTATTTTCCTCTAGTTTATGCAATGTTATAATTTATTGTGATTATAAAAATTAACTATGTTTTTATATTTGTGTTTTGGATATAGTAACTTTATGTACTTATTTAAGTGTTAATTACATTTTTACTGTGTTTGTATCAGTAAAAACTTTTTAATATTTAGTATATTCTAGTAAAAATCCGAGTCTCTTTATTATTTATTTTATATCATGCTTGCTACCATAATAATAAAATCGTAAATATAACTATATTTGAATTTTTCATACAATAATGATATGATCTTTTTTTCCTTTAGTTATGATTAGTATGTGTCATTTAATATTCTTTATTTTTCCTGATAATTTCCATTCATTTGCAATATTGTTGCTCTGTAATGTTTTTTTGTATTTTTTATCTACAGGTTATACTTAATTTTTTTGTATAAATACCAGCATTATTTTCTCATAATTTTTCTGTTTATTTCATGTGTAAAAATTTGCATTTAATATATTACTCTATTTACTTATCAGCTATGCTTAAGCTAGTTTTCAAATAATTTTAAAGGATACATTAAGTTGCATTCATCTTTTTTAATTTAACAGATAATGTTTTTGACAAATTTAAAATTAAAATTTGCTAGAGCTAGAATTGTTTATGATTTCAGTATACCTCTTATTCATACCTAAGTTACCTCTTTAGTAACTACGTACTCTTTATACCTTTATAGTAACCTAAAGTAACCTCTTTAGAAAAGTATGTTAAATTATTCAATTTGTGTGTTATCAAAATATATGAATAATTAATTTTGCTTTGAAATTTCTCTCCAAAATTAATTATTAAAATACTTGTTCATAAATATTTATTTTTAAATTTGAATTACTATATTTTTTTATGTTTGATAAATTTAAAAAGTTTATCTTTAATATTTTCCAGTGTTAAAGTAATTTATTCTCATGCAAAGTCAATTTTTAATATATTTAGAAGAAAATTTTTATTATATAAATCAATGGGAAGGATTTGAAAACTTAACCAATTAAGATATATATTTTGAAAATACTCTAAAAAATATGTATACTAATATTTTCACACAATTAATCAATATTGAAAGAGATAGTAAAATTTTTAAGAAGTTATTTTACTTTTTATTAAAAAAGTGCATTATGATACTAGCTGATCCATTGTAGTAGTATCTTGATGTTTTAGAAACCTTCTAAAATGAAAATGAAATGGCATATCAACCAACAGCAGGGGAAGACTTATTTGTTGATAGCTACTTGAGAATTACTTATTGGTAAACAATGTTCATTAAAAATAACTTTGAAAAGTTGAAGCTTCATTATAAAACATTTCGCATCAAATTGTGTTTCTATTAATATAGTTAGAAGAAACCATATTAAATATAAAAACTAAATTTGTTGCAAAATGTGTTTAATAATATATTTTGCATTTTTTTTATTGTAATCCTGTTTTGTCTGCTCTGACTGTATCTAATTAGTGTGCCATTACTATAGCTATAATATTCATAAGATTATTAGACTTCAATAAATCGAGTTGCGTTAGTGAAAGCTAATTTTTAATTAGAATTTTATAATTGACAGTTTATTTTTAAGTTATATTTAGTTATTA
The DNA here is from genome assembly GCA_026290005.1 of Latrodectus geometricus. Classification (NCBI taxonomy): domain Eukaryota; kingdom Metazoa; phylum Arthropoda; class Arachnida; order Araneae; family Theridiidae; genus Latrodectus; species Latrodectus geometricus. The sequence goes on along the minus strand of JAPDSC010078857.1, from coordinate 138,058 downwards.
AACCAAGTTAATCAAACCATCACCTGGATAAAAGTTTCTTTTATCCTGGTGATGTTCAAGGTCAGATATAGAAAATACACTGACATTTATTTACATGCTTGAGAGAATTTATGATATAGATTGTGAGAATGTATTTACTAGAAGTCTATTAAAAATCAAAGCTATTTTCTTATATAAATTAAAAGTTTTTGAATTTTTCTTTTTTATACATGTGCTTGTTTTGAAATATTTAAATTGTATCACTCGTGTGAGTTTATTAATAACTTATTTAACCTTCCTTTCCTCTGAAATTTTACACATATTGCTTTTTTACACCTAAATGAAAAGGATGCTTCTTAATTTTGGATGATGTTTTCATAGTGGTCAGACAGAAAAGGTTTGATATAATTTATTGGGATTAAATAGTTTGTTGATGTTTTCATAAATCTTTGTAATTATATGAGCATTGAATTTTTAAGGAGCTTAAAAATTAATATAGTGTATGCTCTCATTTCCTATTATTAAAAATAGAATTATGGAATACAATGTACTTATATTAATACTTTCAATATTACAGATGGTGAAAATCTTCCTGGGCTTTTGCTTTGAAGTTATTTGAAAAATCAAATTCAACAGTAGTCGTATTTGTTTCATTTCCTTTAAAACAGTTGTTCAGTTAATATTTATTTAATTTTTAAGTTTCCTTACTAGAAATTTCCCTATTAGAAAATATTTAATTTGTGCAGTCTTAAACTAACATTTTTGCAATAGATTATATACTGAAACAGTATGCATGTATATAAGATATACTTTGGTAATTGCTTGTTAATCAATCTTAATGCAAATTTCTTTTAAAAAAAATTGTTAGATTTTTTTAAATATCTAAAGGAAAAAACTCTTGTGTATTTAAAAAAAACTCAACTTCTGGAAACTCCTTAAAAATTCTGAAATTTAAAAAATATTTTTAGACCTTGAAAAACTCTTGGAATTTTGACTTGTTTCTGAAAACTGAATTACTCCTGAAATTTTTATTTATCTTGATGCATTTATTTTCTGTCAGCAAATATTATAATTTTTTGTTTTATTATTTTAAAATCTTCAATGTGAATTGTTCAAAAACCTATTTGAGTATTAGCTCTTAATGTTATGTCTAAATAGCAGCACTATCAATATTAGATTATTTTGCTCATAACTGTTGACTAAAATAAAGATCCTGTTCAGCCACAGTAATTTTGTGATGATAGAGAGTAATTACTAATAAAATCGATATGTGGTGAAATCAGACGGGCAATTTTAATTTATTCTTTATCTATTTTGTTTCTGTTTTCTTTATTGTGTATAAAATTCACTAAATATTAATAAAATTTTTTAGTTAAAATATGCTTTCCATATTTTCCTTGGTAAAAATTGCATATAATTTCAGTGAACCAGGATGAATTTGTTTATCAATGAAATAAATTATTTAATATGCCAGGTGAAAAGCAATACAAAGAGTTGCTTTTCCATGGTTCAGAAAAAAAGAAAATTTCACAATTTTGTTTAAGAGTTTAAAACATTACAACCGACTGAAGATTTCAAGATTGTTTTGATGAGAAATTTGAATCTTTTAAGGATAGAATAGATATTTTTTATTTTAACTTACTCTCAAATAGACAAAATTATTGTCACTAATGAAAAATAGTTAAATTTCTTATACTACTCTCTCGTGGTTAAGCATCTATAGAGTGTAGATTTTCTGTAAACAAAATTTTGATGGTAGAAAATGCAAGTGATCAATTGTAGCTAAGTGCATTATTAATGAGTATGTCCAAAACATAAGTATCAACACTGTAACAGAATAATGATCAGCAAAGACCAGTGGTGTTGTCGAACTGGAACGCTCCGGAACGTCGTTCCGGTACTTCCTTTTTGGACAGGAATGTGTTACGGAACTAAAGATGATTTCTGATAACGAGAATTGACTGAGGTATTTAAAAAAAATTTTAAAAAATTGCTGTTTTTTTTTTTTTTTTTTTTTTCTAATTTTTGATGAATTTTTATATGTATTATTATAAACAAGGGTTTTAACCGAACCCGAACCAATACAATGTAATAATAAGATTAATAAGTACTACTGTTAGCAAAATATTCTATGCACGTTACCTAAGTCAAAGTGTCGATTAAAAAGTGTTAGGTAGGCCGCACATTGAGGCAGCATGCCTCCAACGAGCACCTATCGCTTCCCGGCCGCAAGAGATATGTTGAAAAGTACCACTTACTGAAGCGACAGGGCCGATCCTGGCGAAAGGCGGAAATTAGGTACAATCCCCCCCCCCCCCCCCCCCCCCCCCCCCC
>JAPDSC010078857.1:102684-123130 GCA_026290005.1 Latrodectus geometricus | reverse complement strand
ATATATATATATATATATATATATATATATATATATATATATATATAACTTGTATTTAAATATATTTCTATTATTTTTCTAAAATGCAATGTTACATATAGTATATTTTATATTGTTACAAAATAACTATCTTTTTTTTCTTTTAAAATATTCAAATATATGCTAAAAATCATTCAAAGTATTTACAAAATGTTTTTTTAAGAAAAACAATTTATTTAAAAAGAAATTGTGGAAAAATATTGCGATGACACTTTATTCTGTTCTTGGGATATGAAAAAATGGTAGTTTTTGTATTTATCAATGTTTTCCAGCATTTAAATAAGGAAAAAATAAAATTTTATTTTAATAAACTAAGAAGTTTTAAAAGTGATTAAAAGTTTGCATTATGCTCCAATAAGATTTGAGAACAAGTTGTATATTATACTCCTTTAGATAGAAAAACTGTTATGTGTATTTAATTGTGATGTAATTTAACTTCATAGAATATATTTAAATAGTCTAATTTGATAGAATTTTTTTTCTTCGATTGATGAATCATTAATTTTTGCATAAGTTTAGTTTTAATTTAGCTCTCCCCTCCCCCCTTAAAAAATCAAATTTTATTGTTTTTTTTCACTCTTACATTAGTTCTGTCTGGTTAAAAGTTATGTTCAGCAATGTCCATCCTGATACTTTTGAATGGTAAAAGAATGTATGAATGAAAAAGTACTGGTATTTGTATTATGACTTATATTCAAAATGATGTTGATAATTTTCTAAAATATTTTAAATATATGAGTATTCTCTTAGGACCATGATATCTCATGTACTCTTTGTTATAATATTCATAAATTATTGTCTTTAATATGTGTTCTTAATTGCAGCTCAAGTCAATAAAGTACATTTTTACAAATTATTTTAAAATAAATTATGATTATTATATTATTTAATTTTCCTTTACAGTTTATATATTTTCTGATAATTCAATTAAACTTTATGTATTACTTCATGTTTTTAAAATCCTTTCTTAATTAAAATTTTTAGAAGTTAACCAATTTTTGATATGATTAAAAATAGTGTATGCAATTTATATATATTCATTATATATTGAGGTTTGTAAAAACATATTAGATATTCAGTTGTTATATAATTTGGTAGCTTACTGCTGATAAACTTAGAATTGTATATATATAGGTTATACTATTTTAAATACCTAATAATTTGAATTGATTGAGATAAATTTTATCATATGTTTGTCCTTTGAAAATTCTGTCTTTTAGTATATTTCAATTGATGAAATGACTTATTTTTACTATTTATATCGTAAATATATGTTATCGATAGATTACAATTCATTTTGTGTTTAATTATTTTATGTTAATAAAACCAACAATTGTGATTTGATTAAAACATAAAATACAGTCATTGTTATTTGAAAGTCTAAATGAAATCCTTTACTTAGACCATCTTAATAATTATAATATTTTTCTTTTTAAAAAGTTTTTTATGGTTTATATGTACTCGATAATTCACGAAAAGATAACTTTTCTTTAATTGCTGTGTGATCTTAAATTAGTTAGTCTATAATTATTTTTATTTTTCTATATTGTTATGAATGGATAATGATTGTTTTAGTAATTATATTTTGTTTGTACTTAAAAATGAAAATACAAATAAAATGTAACCGTTAGACAGTTATTTAAACACACTTATATGTTTCACTTCACCAATTTTGTTTTACACACTTTCTGATAGCATGTTACAGATCAGAAACTAATATCATTTTAAAATACTCTAATAAATATTTATTATCCTCACTCTAATTAAAACATATGTTTGGAAATATTTCTGACATAGAGCATTGTTTGCATTTATTTTATTACTTATATTAATTTAATCTAAATTTTTATTTGGTTTCCCCAAATTTTCGCCCTTTAATTAAAAGTGTAGAAAAATCATTAAAACAAAAAAAACTTATCTTTCTTTTTATTTAAGGTATTTATTGTCTGCCTTTTTCTGAGGTAAATTTATTACAGTTAGTGAAAATTTGTCTCAATACCTATATTTGTGTATTTGTTGCTAATTAAATTCATGAATAACATGTTCCTAAATAATATACTTAAATTTAATAGTTAGTGCAATTTTTTTCTTTTACTGAATATAGTTATTAACTTTTTTTTATGAAACAAAAATTCTTAGTATTTTTGTGTAAGAAAATGTTTATTTTATTATTTATTTTCACAGTTAGTTATGTATTGAAAGTTGTTAATAAAAATATGAAATTGTATTTCATATTTTCATGTATTAGTAAATTTTTGTAATGTTTATAATTTTTATAACTAAGGACTGATTACTGTGCAATAGAACATCTCACAACTGTAGCAATATTTGTTAATATATATTATGAAAAACCATCTCTTTGAATTCTTTTATATATTTTATTATTTTGTAAATGTGCCAGGGTTTTTAAAAATAAAATATTAATATGTTTCAACTTGTTTATTTTATTTACATAGAACATTATAGAAGCCCTGAAAAGACTCAAATCTCAATGTCAATACTTTAACAGTATCTTGACAAATTTGGTTTGAAAGCTTCTGGAAAAATAGGTAGTCACTTTTGTAATTAATGATAGTACAGTTAATAGTTTTTCTTTATTGTAATTATTTCAAGTAAACAATGATATCACTCAAAGAGGTTAATTTTTCTGAAAATTATCAAACAAAAATCAAAATTATGAGAGAAAGAATATGACACTTTTCTCGAGGTTCTATGAATAATTACATTTTAAAATTTTAATTATTCATCGAGAAATAGAAACTTTTTAGTTTAGCAATAATAAAATATTTTTCTCAAATAAAGAAATGTTACTTATAAAATAATCAGTATCTTGGGATTTGTTCTCCCATTCAAATTATCTCTTTTTATATTTCAATTATCTCTTTTTTTAATATTAGACTAAAAATAACTGTTTGTTTGTTCATTTATCAATCAACTTAATCACTAAAAAATCCATTGCATAAAATATATTAACTATTAAATTCCCATCATTATAATTAAATTTGTGCAAATTTATTTGAAATGTTTTCTTACAATGATTTCCAGGAAATGTATGCATTAGAAGTTTCCAACTAGTACAGCTCTACATACAGTCAACTAGGCTGAATTTTGCTACTTGGAAAATATTTTAAATGAAATCTCGAAAAAATTTATGAAAGATATTTTTTAAATAATTTAAAGAAATTTTATTTCCATATGGAAAAAAGAGTTATGAACAGGAAAAATTATGAGCAATTAATAAAAGAAATATAAGAATTTTAATAAGCAGCATCATATTTAATTTTAATTCTGCTTAACAGTATTAGTAAAAAAAGTTATAGTGGCAACGAAGGGGGAAGGGATTTTAAGCAAAAACAAAAATAAATGTGAAAGACTGATTGACTCCGTAGATTTCTGTCTTAATTCTTGCTATAGCAGACTCAGTAAAGTTCATCTCATTAAATTTTTTTTAAGAGTTAAAAATCTCTTTTACTGTATATTTCAAAAGTTTTATTTCATGTTAAATAACATGCTTGAAAGGTTTACTAAAAGAATTTCTTAATGTGCTGTATGTTTTAATCATCAGATAGTATAATGTTAAAATCAATAAAGAAAATGAAGTTTTTAAATTTACAATTAAAATTGTTGGTGGAAATTGAATCTTTTGGCACAGAAAATTGAAGCAGTGTTTGATAGAAACTGAAGCCTAATATGAAGGCTTACTATTATATGACTATGAAAGGTGATTTAGTATGGGGATTTGCTTTGAATAATATTTTCTTCAAGAAAATCTTTGAATTATTCAGTTACTCTGTCTCATTTTGTTCCACAAAATTAGAAAAAAAACTGTAAAAATCAAAATGTTTTAAACAATTGACTTGGTGATTTGCAAATATCAATACTTTAAAATTTAATTTCCATGAAAAATTCATGGGGTCAGATGTTCTGAGAATTAACCACATTTTAGAGCAAATGTTTTTATATGTTTCTTGGAAAGCAGCAAATTGCCTAGTTGTTGGTAATTAACATAGAACAAAATGAAGCTGTAAACTTTTTTGATTTCAGCTCTCAACTTCCAAAAAATAATTAAAAAATTCATAGTATTCTAAGAAACTGAAAAGGATATAACTTTATGTGAATCCTTTTGGCATCACATTTGAAAAACAAGAACCCCAATTACAGTTTGAGTTGTTATTGTTCTTTGAAGTAGCAACTCGTGAGAAATAAACCTGAAACAAACATTGTTTCTCTTATCTTTATTGTAATGCTCATGTAGATTTACTCATACATTCCTACAAGCTAGAGAAGAAAACATTTTACAATTTTTTAAACTAATATAGAATACCAAACACTTAAACTTAAGACAATGTGTGCTTCAATATTTAGAACCTTTTATGTAAAATTAGTTTTTATATATATATATAATTTTATCAAAAATGAATATGAATACAGAAATCAACGTACAGATTATTTCTTCTTACACTTCATAAAGTTCGCAATAGCAAAATTAAAAGTTAACATTCATTCATTGGTTTATGTGGATCACTGACCTCAGTACTCTAACTAAAATGTACTTTTTGAAATTTATTGTTGTAATACTGTGTTTTTCCTTTTTTTTTTTTTTTTTTTTTTTTTGTTTTGTTTTGTTAATTTTGATCTTTTTGTAATCTTTCAAACATTAATTTACCATTACTGTGAATTCTTTTTTAATTCAATTGATCTGATTTTAAAGCATTTTATTTATTCTTTAATTATAAGTCTAAAATTAGAAATAAAAAGTTTATGGTTGTTTTTACTAATTATATTAATACCATGTTATTACTAATTATAAAATAAGCAAAATTATTAATTCTTTTATTCAAATAAATTTCTTCATATTTAAAAAAAATACCTATACAGATTTTTCCTGTATGTATATAGAGAGAGAATAATAGATTTAACTTAATTTTAGTTTAAATTATTTTTTGTTCAATTTCAATAGCCATAAAATAACATTTTAAACCAATAAAATAATTACTTTCTTTTTGAGATGAATCTGCATATTATCAGATAGAAGTACCTGTTTGTTCTATTCAATTATCCTATATAAGCTATATTTCACAAGAATTGGTGAATTATCCTTAAACTTAGTTTCTCAGGCACATGCAAGGCTTTCAGTGCAGTGTTCAAATGCTTGCAAAGGGTAAACGAAGGTATCGATCAAGTATTTCATAAATTAAGCTCAATATCATTTTATAATAAAAATTTAGAAAATATAATATTGTCAATTACAAAATGTTCAATCAAATAAAATTGATAAAAATTTTTGTAATATACTAAAACTAATTTAATTTTTTTTCCTGGTATTGAATATTAATCAAAACCATGTATGTTTCACAGTTAATTAAATTTTCATTGTACACACACAATTTAGTTTAATCTTACACACACATATACATATAAATTGTATAGTGGAACTTATGTTTGTACGATTATTTTCATTAAAAGTAACTGTACAATATTAAAATACTTTATATTTACCAATGCATAGTTTTTCCAATTGCTGAGATTTTCTTTATTTAGATACAAGAGCTTTTTAAGCTAGTTTCTGCTTCAATTCCTCTTTAGTATGAGCATCTTATATATGTAATCATCTAACTCTTTTACAAGTATTTTTAAACTTGAAATATCTAAACTCATTTTCCAGTTTATCTAGTTTTATTACTTATTTATAAAATATTAAATGTATATTTTCAGAACTTTATTTGATATTTTTAATTAAGTCGTTTTTTTCCTTAAGTATTTTTATTGCATAAATTTCTAAATATTAATGTGAAAATTTTCATTTTATTATTAAAATGTCACTTTCTAATCCAATTTAACCTTAATTTTTTTAAGGACTAAAACTGATAATCAAGAATATTTAAAATTTCCTTTATTGGTCAATTTAAATATTCATTTGCTTTTGTTTGTGCATGAGGATGTCTTATCAGAATTGATTTTGTCAAATTTCTTAGAATTTAACAAGTATTTAGTACAATTCAAAATTCATTTTAAATTGTTGATCCCTTGTGAATTGGTCCTTATTTAATAAATAAATCTAAACCTGTCAAAATCTTTATGTAATAATATAAATGAGATTCAAATAAAACAATTAAAAAATTTTGGCTGTTATATTTAAGGTATCAGTTTATTGTTCATTCAATTTTTTATTATTCTTTTTAAAAATACATGTGTGTGTATATTTGTCATATATTTTTATTTCTGTCAAATGTGTTATGTTATTTTAATTAAATATTGATCTTTTAAAACAATAATTCTTTTACTTTTTATAGATAAGAAGAAAAGTACAAAAGTAATTTGATAGATTCTGTAAAGTAAAATTATTTAGAAAATCATTATATTATGAAAAATATTAATTGTAGATTTTCTTTATTTAGACATTTTACATGGTTTGTGATAACCTTTGCTATCCTTTCTTCATTTAAAATACTGTAAAAAAATTATAAATTAATAAAGAATTGTTACAATGCATATAAGCTGTTCAACTTGTTTTCTTTACTCATTTTCAAGATGTACTCACAACATTTTATTTCTTCACAAAAATCTTTCTTTTTTTTTTTTTTTTTTTTTTTTTTTTTTTTTTTTTTTTTTCTTTTGATTAACAGTGAGTAAATGTCCAAAATTGAGGGTTCACTTTCTGATCTAGAAAAGAAATGTTGCTTTCACACAGAAAAAAACATTAATAAAAAATGTTATCTGATGAAAAAAGAGACTTCACATTACATTTATAAAATGTCAGGAGAAAGCTGTAAGAAAAAAAATTTTTTTTTATCCTATATTACAATTATTGTAGAAATTGCAATTTTCCAAAATCTTTTATATTCTCATATCATTTTGTAATGAAACAGATTCAAATTTTCCTTTTATTTATTGATTGAAATGAAAATACAGTGTTAAGACTGGTGTTAATACGTTTTCTATAAATGCAACTTATCTTCACATTTATCATTCTAGCCAAAAAAAATTCTGTATTGCCTAACTTGTTTTTTTGATTTCATTAGACTTTGGCTATTTATGCTTTCTTATAACATATGAATGACTAACAGAAAATAAATGATGCACAGTAATCTGCATTTTAAGTGAAGAATGATGGCAATATACATATATGATTTAAGTTTCATCTATATAATTAATACAAAATCAAGTATAATATTGCTGAATTTGTATATTGATGTTTTTTATCATGCATGGCTTATAGAGCAAATGTCATTACTTTGAAATATGGAAATTGAGGAAGACTTTTTGAATTTGGAAACTCAGAGATTTGTGTGAAAGTAAAATAGAAAAAGATCACTTAGAAAAGTAAAAATTTTAATCTATATATGTTTTAGAAGATAAGAGTGTATAAAATAATTGAAGATTTATTTTCAATATTACTTTTATTGATTTACATTTATAAAAACAATTATTAAAATGGTGAAATATATGTCAGAATGTTGCTTCAGAGTAATCATGCATATATTTATATTAATAAATATTTATACTGAATTTGTTTGCAAATATGCAAAGGAACTGTTTTAAAATACTTCAATTTTTTGTATTGTTATATTTCATAGTATTAAAAATTAGTTTTTGTTGTTTATTGGTGATATATATATATATATATATATAAGGGCACGTATATAGAATGTTTAAAGATATTTTATTTGTGATAATTCTTTGGTAGATATGATTATAAAAAGAAATATTTTGTTTTGCCCTAAATTTTTTACTTAGTATGTACATAAATTAGGGGTTTATTTTCATGTTATGAACCATACCTTTTTTTAAAAATATTTTCATTTAATCACAGTTTGAAGTAAAGATTTAATAAAACAGTGGCATATATGTCTTACCTAACTACTGGTAAAATATTTTCAATAAATAATCAAACACCATTTGTATTTACCATATTTAATTTGTTATGCTTGAATATTTTTTAGTTCATTATTATGTTAAGAATAATTTTTTATTCAATATTTTTCAGATTATTATAGAACTATAAAATATACTACTCGGAAGATATTGTCTCAAACTGCTAAGAAATATCGCCATAAATGTAAAGAATGTCCATATGCTACTGATTATACCTCTTCTTTGCGAAGTCACATACGTGTCCATACAAATGAAAAACCTTTTATTTGTAATGTTTGCTTGAAATCTTTCTCTCAAAAAAGCAATTTAAAAGTCCATTTTGCTGTACATTTGAAAAAATTGTGAATTCCAATTTAAGTATGTATTCATTATAAGTTGTATCATTACTCAAGAAAAAAAAATATCTGTCTTTCTAAAAATCAAGAAATTTATTGTATAATCTTTGTTTGGAGATATGTAATTGATAAGAGGTGCATTTTTCTTACTTAGGTTTTACACTTAATTTTCTGTTTCCTTCATTTTTTTTGTTAAAAATTTTTAAAAAATCAGGAAGTTTTCTGTAGAATATTTTTTGTGAACCTCGATTTTTTCCAAACACATAATTGTTTATATTGTTTTATTTATTTATTTAAAAATCAGCAAGTTTTCTGTAGATTATTTTTTTGTGAACCACAATTTTTTCCAAATGTGTGTTTTTTGTTTATATTGTTTTCTTTATTTCAATTACAAATTTCTTTGTAACAATATTTGTTAATTTAAATTTTAATTATTATATTTTTCCCCTTTTTCTGTTTTAAATTGTGGGAATTATAAATACTTAAATTGAGGAAAAGTTAAAAATATATGTATCCAATATTGTCATTTCTATTCTGGAATAAGTAGGAATTATAACATGTGTTACATCTTTGCACATATTTAGTTTTAACATGCAGAAAAAGTTCAACTTCTGTTTTTTAAAAGGTTTTAAATGGAAAAAATCCATAATTATTAGTTTCATTAAATTTTGAAGAATTGTTTTTCAATTAGAGAGTGGGACAATAGCAAATATATTATTAAACTAGAACCAATTTATGCATTATTTTTGTCTTGTTAGAATACATAGAAATACAAATTTATTATCAGTGTAGTTTGATAAAGTGGTCAACAGATATAAATTTTAAATTGTTATTTTAGTTTAAGTAATATTTTTCACAAAAGACATTTTTCTATATTCGAAATCTGCTTTTAAAACTAAAAATATGCTGCATAAGACTAGCATTCAAAATATAAGTTACTTTAATTTATTTTAAGCTATGTAGTCATTAAGTAGTTGAATTTCTTTGTGAAATAAATTTATATAATCTCCTTTGTGCAAATTTATAAATTATATTGTAAATATCATAGTAATACCTAATGATTCAAATTAATCAGAAAATGTCTTTTTGAATTAGATAAATCTCAGACCTCTAAACTATATCAAGAATTCTTAAAATATATTTTTTAATGATAATTAAAGGTAAATTTGATATCTTCATATTTGCTTTACAATTTTATAGATGGTTTTCAATTATGAATGCTTAAAAAATGTTATTCTATTTCATCTTAATTTTTTATAGAAAATGTGTTCTATATAATACTCTGTTTTTCCCCCCAAGAAGATTATTTTATAATATTTAGAGAGTGTGTGTGTGCGTGTGCGCGCGCGCGCTTTCACATATGTTTAAAAATTTATACACATAAGTGTATATTATTTGTAAATTATATACATTAAACTTGTATTTCACTTAAATTTTAAAAATTTGTTCTGCTCTTTCTTTTAGCTAATTGAGCTTCATTTAATACTGTTATCCTTCTTAATTTGCATGAATTAAGTGAATTGCTAATATATGCCAATGTTAAAAGTTTGATGACTTCTTTACATAGATTCTATTTTGTATTAAATCATCTGAACTTGTTACTGTTACAATTTTGTTCTATATACATCACATATTAACAACATGCATATTTTATAATTGTAATAAGCTCAATAAAATACATTTAAGTATTACCAAATTAAACTCTCCAATTAAATCATTCTAGTCTAAATTTGAATCATTTTAATATAAATCTGGATTTTACTGACTTAAATATTATATCGCAACAGAATAGCAATATATGTTTCTGTTGCTTCTATGAGCTGGAAATAGTCTTGATTCACAAAGTTTTTAAAGTATATATATTCATCTCGAGAAAATGTTAAGTTGCAATGTATGATACATTTTTTTAAATCAAACAAATAATGCCTAATTTTTTATTTATTTATATTTGTGGTAGCATTTATAGTTTTCATTAAACTGTTTTGTTAAATCCAGACTTTTAGAGATAGCATCACTTTGTTAAAAATTGTTATATGAATACTTTTAAATAACTCCATAATCCCATCAAGTAAAAGCGACAGTCTGTTTAATGTAATCGCAATAAAGAAGTGCACTTCATATTTTAAATTAAATACTCGCATTTGATTTAATGAAGAAAATATTGGTATTTTTTCTCCTTGTTTTCTATAGAATTTAACAGCACTTTGAAAGTTTGAGGATTTATTAGAAAATGTTGTACTATATGAATATATATTACATATTTTGAAGAAATTGGTTCAAAATCATTATTACAAAACCAATTTTTTGTGTATGGTAAGGGTAATTTACAAATGAATTTCTATAATGTTTTGCCAGTGTATTTGGATAATTATTTCTTTTAACTAAAATTTTGTTTTCTTATTTTATTGTAGTAAAAAAAATCACACAATATGTGTGTAACAGATCTTGATTTTCCATGATATTTATGTTTTACAGATTATTTCTATCTATATAGATAATCTAGTTAAACTAATACAAGTTGACCTTTTTCAGAAATTATTATTTTTTTTTTTTTTTTTTAGAAATTCTGTTTATTAAATTCATTAAAGGGAAAAGCTGTTTTTACATAGTTTAGACATTTTAACGTTTTTTATATCCTAATCTAAATTTTTGTATGGAAATGCATCTGAAAAAATAATTTTATGTCAATGTTTTAAAATATCTTTGTAAGTTTTATATATGTATCTTAATAAAATTTGGGCTGATTTTGTAAATTCACTAATTTTCACAAATAATTTTTAAAAAATGTTTGTTTGTCAAAATGTATCTTTCAAGAAATTGAGATGGTTATTACATTAATCAATAAAGTAAACTAGTAATGGTGTGTTTTGTATCATTCATAACAAGTCATTTTAATGGAACTATAATGAAGATATTTCTAACATATGTTAACATTCATTACTTATGTCAACACAGTTCAAAATGTTTTTTTTACCATAAAAAACAATTTAATTTGATTTTAACTGGTTCACCTTAATAACATAAATGCAAAGTGAGACGTGAAAATTTGTAACTAAATTTTTTATTGCAAGTGAATTATGTGAATTACAAATCTGTTTAAATTGATAGTTATGTAAATTATTAATCATCTGAGTGTGTTTACAGTATCTATCAATATAAATTAAAACATCTTTATGATGTATTTGAAATCTAACTAAAGTACTTGTATGGAGTAAATTTAAAAGCTTGTAGGTATGTTTTTTTAATTTAATGAGTATGGAAATTCTAGTTTTAAGTTATATAAAAATAAATGCTTTATGTTCATTAAAATCATTGATGCTATTTTTTTCCAGCATTAATTGGAACAAAAGTGAAAAATCTTTGAATTTAAACCTTTGAAAACTCATTATCTCTTTATGCATTATAGTTTTTCATTTAAGTAGATTTATCTGCCACTGTTAAATAAAATAATTTAAAAATTATGTTATTGAAAAAAATTTAGTTACTAATTACATGTCGGGAAATTAAATTTAATGTATTCTTTGTAAAAGAACAAAATTTAACATTCTTAATTTTCTAGCTTACTTAATTAGTTAACATGTATTTGATATTAATTTCAGAAATACTGTTTTTTTTTTTTTTTTTTTTTTTTTTTTTTTTCCTCCTATATTGATAACATATTTCCATATGTCACAAGAGTAGAATAAAAAAAAATATATAAAAACGAAATTTACTGACTTTATAAATTAAGTAAATTAATGTGATCTAATAAATTTTAATTCATATATTTTAACATATTTAATTATGATTTTATGGAAATATTTTTCATTATTTGAAAATTTTTTATTAAAACTAATTAGGACCGTTTTATATTTTTTTATCTAATGCAAACAAATATTGCTTTGTGTTCACATAATAATTATAGTTTTAAAGTATATGAAGTCTAAAAAAAAATAAATAAAACCTAAATTTCAATAATTATCATGTTTATGCCTGGATATGTTATTAACCTGAATCTGATTTTTATGTGTTTTGAAAATGAAAAAAGTAATTAGAAATGTTAGATTCGGTATGGAATACTTTTTTAATTATATTCTTAAAGACAGCATTTCATTTTGTATAGTAAAAAATCTTCTAATTTTATGTGTAATTAAGACTAGTAATTTATTGTCTTAGTATTTTTCTTTCTGTTTCTAGGTATAGAAGAAAGAGCCTACAATTTTGAGAATTCTGCTTTTAGTTTATTTAATTCACCTTCATTTCCTGTATGCTATTCTAATGATCATTCAAAACCACTTTTTAAATGTGATTTGTGTTCTTATACTTCTAAAATATCTGGAAATGTTAAAAGACATTACTTAATTCATACTGGTCAAAAGCCATACAGATGTGAATATTGTGGAAAATGTTTTAATCAAAAAGTTACTCTTACTGGTCATATACGTTCCCACACTGGTGAGCGCCCATTTGTGTGTAAACAATGCCCATTACGTTTTAGCAATAGATCTGGATTATTAAGTCATTATGTCAAACATTTACCACGAAGATAATATACTTTGTGTGAACGATTTGCTTTTTGTCAATTTAATAATTTTATATTAACTAATATCATGATGTATGTTATATATGATAAATGTTACTATTGATATTTCCTGTGTATTTTCTATTTTTTAGTGGTGAAGGTTTTTTTTTTTTTTTTTTTTTTTCTATAATTGCCAAATTAATAAGGTTTACATCTTAAAAACTGTTCATCAATAAAAATTTATTTCTATGAATTTTTTTGTGTATATATTTGTTACAGTGAATAGAAAATAATATATTTGGCAACAGTGAATATTTTGGCATTATTTAAACGTGAAACAATCTGGGTGAGAAGTATGAAAATTATTTTTTGCATAACTTTAGGTTTAAACAGTAATTGTATTTGTCTTAAGAAACTTGTTTCCCTTAATTTATGTAAAAACTAGATTGATATATATAAATACTTTTAACCTTTACTATTTCTCTTCATTGATGTAATTTTAGTGGCCTTTTGTTAGTTGTTGTATTTTGGTCAGAAGATAGAATTACTTTTTCCATTAAAATTGTCAGGCTCATGAAATTTTGGCTTTAATTAACACTCTAAGATTTGAAGTTTTCTTATTTTCTAGGTCTACAAGAATACAAAAATTTCTACATTTTTTTCATATTTGTTATTGCTGACTTATCTTTTTAAAAAGCTGAACTAAATTATTTAAGTTAAATGAAAGCAAATTATTAATTTATTATGAAATTTAACAGTATTTCATTCTTTTAGCTGTTTTTTAAGGAGTTTCTTTTTCAAATTCTATTTGTAAATAGATTTTAGAAAAGTATATTACCGGTATGTGAGAAATAAAAAAAATATATTATTCAAATTTACTAAAGTTGATTCATTTTGATATTAAAAAGCAAATGAATATGTTACAAATTTGAACATGGTTCATAGAGAAAAGTATTTTATGTAACAGAAATTTATGGAAAATTATTATGATTCTTCATAATTAATTATTTATTATAATGCTTATCTTTTTAATGTAAAAGCAAATGTTGTATTGGAATGGTTATACTTTTGATTACTACAAATTATTGTATTCCAGCAATTTTAAATTTTTTTGATAATGTATGATGATACACAGCTGAATATTATCAATGCTTTGTGAAACGAAAAAGCTGGAGGATTTTTTTTTAATTTTTTTTTTTAATAAATTTAATAGAAATTCTTTTTTTAGTTGTCAAAACATATTAGAAATTCTACAATATTTAATTATAAGTATATAAAATATCAAATTTTTTTTTGTGTGTTTGTGTGAGTATGAGAGAGAGTCTGAATAAAAAGTCAGTGACAGAATATTCTACCAATGTTTCAGAAAGTCATGCATTGGAAAATATTTTAAGTATTTCAAATTCTATGTGCAAAATTATGTAATAGAAGTTAAAAATACATAATTTGAATTTTATTAATTATTTATACATAATTTGAATTTTATTAATTATGTTTTTAAAGACATTAACATAAATATAGTTATAAAAAGTAACAATTCTTTCCATTTAAATAAAAAATTAAATTGTACCTGTATTATTTTTATTTTATAGTTAAATAAAAAATTAAATTTTAATATTTGAACTTTGTATTGCTCTACTTGATGTCATAATTTTAAGTAAAATAATGCAGAGTGCTTCTGAAAATTGAACTGTGAGTCAAATCAAGCATGCAGTGTTGTATTTTTAATTTATTTTGAGGTTACTCAATAAACTCATTATGATTGCATTTCTTTCCTAGAATTATTTTAAAATCTGTTCTACATTGCAACACACTTTTCTTAAATTTTGGCTGTATACTTTTTATTTTGCATTAAATCAATGATTAGGTCTATTGTTCCTAAGCTTATAACATCTTAATTTTACATTTTATATCAATTAAATGTGTCCAAAAATTTTGAAATAAGTAGCACTAAAAATTTAAATAATTAAAAAAAATAAAAAGTAAAAAAATGTATTCATTATAAATGTCTATTATATATATTTTATTATATCAAACCAAAAAATATTTTTACCATATTTACTTATTTAATTTAAAATTATTTAAAAAAAGAAGCTTCAAACTTCATGGTAGTTATTTATTTCATAAAAAATCTTATGAATTATAAACTTTTTAATGAAAAGTATTTAATGGGAGTATTTTATAGTTCATGTACTTAATTATCTTATCCCTACCTTTTAATTAAATAATATTTCTTTGAAAAACCTTTGACTTTTTTCAGTAATTTCAAATGTTTTACATTTTACAACTTTTGATTTTTAGAAATAGTATTTATTTGGGAAATTTTAAAAGATAGTTAAATCTTCAAATATTATAATTTCTTTTCAGGACTATTTGCTCAACCAAATCGGAGAAAAACTGTCCCTTTTTACGAATGTCCTTACTGTTTATATTCATCAAATATGAAATACATGTATTAACTCATACTCAAGAAAGATCTCTTTCTTCAAGTTCATTATGCTCACTGGGCTTTAATCAAAAGATTTCTTTGGAAAATCATGTAATTTGTGTTCATTTAAACTGACTATTGACATTTCGTCTTAAGGAAGATAAGTTTCTGGTTATTGTATAAAGATATTCATTATTTTAATAGGTTTGTAAATATATTTCAATAAAATATAATGGGCAACTATTTTGTTATATTTTTGCTTAGAAATTTCAACCTTAGATCTGGTTGAAGCATCAATTTTTGTTAATTATATTTTACAATGTTTGCTGTTAATATATATGGATGCTATGTAGTATATACTTAAATTTATATTAGCTTACTATTAAGCGAAAGGTATCTTAATGAAATTGTGTTTGGTCGCTCGTATATAAAATTATATGAATAGTGATACAATAAAATTTATATATTATTTAATATTATCGATAATTAGAATTCTATGCATGACAATCAAAACTTAAATGACTATATTTTATATTGATTTAATCATGACCCTCTCCTTTAAAAAATACACAAAATAATGATTAAACACAGCTGGAAATAAGCGATTTCTTTTGTATCATTTTTTTTAATAAGATGTATACATTAAATTTTATAACATTAATGGAATTTAAGAAAGTGCCTGTATATAAATGAAAAGAATCTCCTTTTAAAAATTTTATTAAAGATATAAAAGAAACTTTAAATAAACATGAGCGAGCTATTTGTTTCACAAAATTAACATTGTTAAAAGTAGATGTATTTTATATGTCCTAATTTACATTTAATAAAATGAAATAACTGGAAATTTTAAATCTAGTTGCTTGAATGTAAGGAAAATGATTACACACTCGAAAACATTTTAAAATAACTATGCAACCATTAATTACTATGAAATTATATGTATATTACTATTTTGTACGTTATCATATAAACCTATGTTTATTTTTGTTATGAACATATTCTTAATTAAGTTAATTTAAATAAGTTTTGGAACTGTTATGGAAAAAATTTTATTATTTGTCTCTTTATTAAAGATGGCAAGGAATTTCTTAAATGCTCAAAATATTTAAATAAGAATTACAATTAGGATTTCTGGATCTCAAATCTTTCATGATTTCTAATATTCCTATAATTTAAAAAATTATTTTTAAAATATATGTTCATAGTAAATAGCATTATTTTTTAAATCGATGTAAAAACGAATTGTGATTCGAGAAGGTTTTACTTACATAACTTAAAAAAAAATCTACTTTTTTATTTTAGATATTTTTAAGTTATTTATATAATCTAAGACTGTTTTTGTTATTTGATTGCTATCGTGCTTAAATCTTCATAATTGGTAACTTTAACAAAAGTTATTGGAGCTGCTACTTTCTTATAAATTTAAAATATGTTCTTATAAGGATAAATTAATATTAACTATTATGTCCAAAAAATAAAGAATAATAAACTTCTTAACTATTGTACTTTATTATATATATTTTGTGTTACATAAAGGAAAAATATTTATACCCAATTTATGCAAGTCATTGACATAGTTAGTAATTTTCTATTCATTAATAAAAAAGCATTCATTTTTTTTATCAGATGTAATTACATTGCTGGTTTTATAAAAATTAAAATCTCAGTGAAAATATTTTGATATTTTAAGCAAAATTTCTTTATTAGATTAATATTTATTTCATTTCACAGAACTTAGGATTCCAGAAGAAGACATTTGTTTCCCTTCTGAAGATACTACTGCACAGAATGGACCTGATTTATATTTTCAGTCGACATGCTTAGGAAGATACTCAAGCAATGAGCTTAGACCATACATGTGTGAATTATGTCAGAAACCTTTTAAACAAAAGTCTCATTTAAAAGATCATATGAGAACTCATTCTTCAGAGAAGCCATTTACCTGCCACTTGTGTCAGTCAATGTTCTCATTTCGAAGCTCTTATAAAAGACATATAAAAAATGTTCATAAAACTGTGTTAAATTTCTAAGTTAGTACTAGTCCTTGAGGAAGTCCAAAAATCTAACTATTAGAATAGTACCTAATTATTTTATAACCTTATTTTAATTCTTGAAATTTATGAATGATAATAGCCATTTATCAATAAAAATTATGAATATTATTATTATTAAGGATAATTTTCTTAAATTTTATGTATTGATCTTACTACCTTATATCTCTACTTATGTTCAGCCAAAGTATATCCAAAAGTTAAAAATGTCAGTGTGTGAATAGAAGTCTGTTTAAGATGAAATAACTTATTATTTAGCTTCATACCACACATTTATCCTTATGATTTATATTAATCATAAAATTGTTTTGGGTTCTTATACTATGAGGAGAATTTATTGTGTTAGAAAATTAGAAATACCTGTGCCTAATTAATACTGAACTCAAAACACCAATCTTTGCACTTAATCATATACAAAAGAGATATTTTATTATTGCTTAATAAATTTTTTCTTAATTTACAAAAAAAAAAAAAAAATTATGTTCACTATTCAGTTCAAATTAGCTTTATTTGTTGCATATATTATGAATGTTAGAAAAATATGAAATAAAAGATACTGAACTTTATTCCATTGTAAAGTTTTATAATTTAGCTTAAAATAAACAGCCTTAGTATTAGATCTGTGAAATATTTAATTCAGTTGAACTAATTAATTTGCAAAAAGTTTTGTTACTAAATATTAAAACTTTTTTGTCATGTATTTTAAATTATATATTACAATTGTAAACTGTACAGATTAATACTACTAATGAATTTTATAATATGAAAGCATTGATGGCATTTCTATTTTTGATTTTTTTTATGGGTGTAGCTTTTCACTTACTGTTGGAAACAACAATTATCTAGTAATTAAAAACATTTCCAAAAAAGATGTATTTGGGAAAAGTTTTAAAACAAAGTGTCCTAAAACAGTAGAGAGAGCACTTAGTTTAATAGAAACTTTTTGCTTACTCTGCTTTCTATCGCACTTAAATTTATCAAAACAGCTAGAAACTTATTATTAATTTGATAAACATGTGTGTTTGTTCACAAATAAGCCAAACTTTTGTCACTTAAATGGAAATTCACTCAGGATTCACAAACGAACCTAATTTTTAAAGAATCATTTCACTTGCTTGATAAAATCAAGATACCTTTTTTTTTTTTTTTTTTTTTTTTTTTCTAAATAAGTTTGTAGAAAATTAAATAATTTTTAGATATCGACCCATTTTAATTTGGTTTCTGGCTGTGTTTACATTATTTAACTTGTTAATATTGTTTTTTTTTTTAATTTATTATTAGTTTAAAATTTGTCACATGAAATCCTAACTTCATTGTAAGTATAAATTTTGCATCTAAATGGGAAGGGCATTTGACAAATCTCTCACATTTAGGTAATTAATGTTAACATTTTGATTCAATGAATTTAATATATACTCTAAAACAATAATTATATATTATGCAATGGATGAAACAGTTTTTACTTATAAAATTTTCGATAGTTTTCAAATTACTATAACTGTGAAATTAATTATAGTTTTTAATTATTATTTTATTAGATTACTCATTCTTTTACTCTTTCATTACTCAAAGTAATGGATATTTACTTTTGTAAATATCCATTACTTTCCATTCTCATTTCATCATATCAGAAAAGTGTTTTGATACTACAAATTTCAAACAGTTTGACTTAATCTATCAGAATGCTTCAATAGCTGTTTATATTATATTATTTTCCCACATGAGATAATTAGTTATGCAAAGACAATTTCAAGACATAACCCATTTAAAAGTCTTCTGTACTTCAAAAGACGAATTTTAAACTCATTATCAAAACAGTTCAAACAAAATCAAAATTTCCATTCTCTAATAAAACAACTTGATATTTTTTTTATGAAACAATGTCATACAGATTATTGTTTATTTTAAATGTGTTTTGAAGCAATTGTATCTGAATATATTTATAATACATTTAAAATAACTTAATTCTTTGGTGTAAAGTGTTATAAAGGAAATGCTTTTTTACTCCTTTCGTACTTGAAAGAGGCCTGCTATTGTCATTACTGATGTTCCAGTCAAATGTATTTTAATAATTCTCTTTTAAAGTGTCATGTCAACATTAAAGCATCTTACAAAATGTAATAAAATTAATTATAACAAAATGAAATGCAATAAAATTATTAGATTTTTTTTTCTTTTAAATTAAGGGTGCACAATTGAAGAGCATCTTCCAGTTATAATAAATAGAAAATAATAAAAATGTTGCATTTACTGTCAAGAAAATCTATTGCATGTTTTAATTTTCATACTGTAATTCCTACTGATAATTATGAATTTATAAAATTTAAATTGATTCAGAATACACAAAATATTTATTGAAAGTAATTCAGGCTTGTGTAAGTAAATTTCTAAACTTTAATATGAAATATCAAATAATGAAAAAATCATTTGTTTGTAATTAAAACTTAAATAAATATCAATATATAAATTATGCTTTTAATCACGTTGTGTGAAAAAAAATTTTTGCAATATAAAAAATTGTTTCATGTGTATTTATATTTACTCGTATTTACTTTCAGATATTGATTGCAATCCTTTTACATTTGACCAAGATTCCAGGTTTTCAAGAAATGCATCAAGACGCTTTAATTGCAATTTGTGCCAGTATTCTTCAAACTATTTATGCAATCTCAAACGGCATCAAATAATACATACTGGTCAATGTCCATTTTCTTGTAATATTTGTGGTCGATCTTTTAATCAAAGAGATTCTCTTAAACGCCATTTTGTCAGCAAACACATTGGGAAATAGTATGGAGAACATTCTACTTACATATTGTTCAAAATTATTTTGCATTCACAATTTTGATATTTTAAGTATTACCATACATTAAAAACTTTTTCGAAAATGTTTTTTTTTTATTTGTAAAAGTTCTGATATCATTTATGTTAAATAGTCGATATGGATTGATTGTGTTTAATTATATTAAATTTTAAATAAATTGTCAATAGAAATTAAAATTTTAAATATTGATTGACTTTTATTACAAAAAAATGTCTAGATTTCATAAATTTAACATCATTTAAAATACATAACTCTATTCAATTTTGAATTCATAAAGTTTAAAAGATTTTTAAACAAGCCTTGAACTCTGAATGAGAAGCATCACCGAATTTCAGTTTAATGTGCCCACAAACTAGACAAGAACATACAATGAACTGCTAAAATTTGTTTAAA
>JAPDSC010078857.1:79982-102674 GCA_026290005.1 Latrodectus geometricus | reverse complement strand
TAAACAAGTTTTTCATTAATATTTTTCACCCCTAAATATTTTATTTAATATTATTATCAATTATTTATCCTTTAAAAATTTATTTCTTATGTTAGTAAAATTTTTAATTTTATAATTCATGTTTGTAATGAAAATTTTACATTAATGAAGAAGCAAAATATATGTATTTGTTTAAATACACTTTTGTGAGTGGAAAAAAAAATTTTATTTTAGGAATTTATTTTCTAAGAGTAAAAAATAAAGGAGTTACATGTGCAAAATTATCTGAAATTATTCGAATTTTCTATGTTATAAGTTTAAATTCTTAACATCAAATAAGTCTAATTTATTTCATAAATCTAGGATCTTCATACTCTAATTTACTATTGACATAAATATTAGTTAACTCGACAAACTGAATCTGAGGTTTCCAAATATATTTCTAGAAGAGTGACAATTTGGTATTTTAGAAAAGCTTAACTTTTACTCCATGCAACAAAAAGATAAAACATGGAGCAAATTTAGTCATATAAGAAATTTCATTTTCTTTCCATATAAAGAAAATATGAATTTTCAAAAATACTTGATATTTCATAGTCTTGATTTTTTATTTGGTTCTTTGTTATCTAATTTAGTGAGTCAATTGTAAAAAAACTTAACTAAAATTATTTTATTTGCATAATATACATGATAATTTGGCTACCATTTGTAAACAGTGCAAAATTTTATTCTAACTTTCAGTGATTAAAATTAAAACTCGTGCCTTCAACTTGTATTACTTCACAACACATCCCAACCGCTTTGGCTCAGTTATTTCTCTAATGCTATTTTACATCTGAGGGCTTATTCGATCAAAACTTCAAACTGGATTCTGAACCATTCAAGTATGCATATGTGAAATGGTAATCGAACTGTTTGTTGAACTTAAGGATTCATAATCTACCTTTTTTGAATGAGAATCGACGATCGTGAAGACCATTTACATTTCAATTCATGCATATTAGGTAAAGATTTACTGCATGTGAAAACCGAGAATATTATGCGAGTACTTTTTCAAGATTAATGATTTCTAAGAATGAATTTTGTCTCTGTCCAGGAGACCAAAGGCCATCAAATATAAATAAGTGTGATCGTAAAATGAAACAAAAAATGCTTTTAAATGTTACATTACAAAATTGTTATACTGTTTGATTTAAATTTAAAAATAGGTTTTAATTCAAAGCTTTGATATTTTTCCCTCAACTTTCAAAGCAAAAAGGAATGTGATTTTTTATTTTGAAAGTGTATGAAACTGCATAAGCTTGGAATAACTATCAGAAATATCTGGGCAGGCATTTCTTTATAAAAAGACCCTTAAATTTCTGTACAGTAGAAACTTAACGAACTACGACATATATATTAATTAATACTTGTTAATTTAATATTAATTTTTCTTTGCTGATACATTAATCAATTTATTTGTTATTTAATAGAAATAGATGAGAGATTCTTTCGCGAATTGGTTGGTTCTAAGGAACTAGCTCCTTCCATGTAGCTAATAAAACAATAACTCAGAAAAAAAGAGTGATAGCTCTGCCATTCTTCCTTTCTCTAGCACTTCTACACTGAAGAAACCAGATTATTCCATTCTGACCACTCATCGGTCAAGTAGTTGACCATTCAACTCCATTTTTCTTGTTCAATCGATTTTCAATTCCATATTTGCTTAAACCCTTGTCAGTTATCAGCTTGCCTTCTTTTCTTGTCTATTCTTTTTTACTCTGAGACTTTCTTTTGTAGAAATATCCATGTAAAAGTAGCTCAGCTCGCCATCTTTCTCGTTAAGTATTCACGATCATAAGCAAAAATTTTCAGTCTCAACTCATCAATAATATTTAATAACTGCCACTCATAATTATGTGGGATAATAGTATATTTATTTTTTATCGTGTACTTAATTACATTTTATGATATATATATATCTAATTTTTTTTTTTTTAAAAAAAACTGTATCATTGTGTTTTGAAAAAATAATTGGTTTCATTCTGTGAGTAAACGGTTTAAATTTAATTCCCAAAATGAATGGTTTTTCAAATTTCACGTATTTAATATAAGCAAGTGCATTTAAGGGTTCTGCACAGATGCTTAACCAATATTTTTTATACATTTTAGTTTCTCATAACGATTAGCTCTGACTGTTTAGTAAATGGCAATATAAAGGAAAAATTTAATACACTGCTAGCCACCCAAATTCCAACACCAAGAAAGACAAGATCCAACACTACAAAATTTATTTTGTAGATAAAATGTTGATTAAATTTATAGACTTCTGTTTAGTGCGGTTCCTGCCAAAATCAGTTGCCAGAGTAGTCGCCATTGTTGGAGATCATCGCTGCCACACGCCTCGGCGTTGATTCCAAGAGACTTTGGATGTGTTCTTGATGCACAGCAGACCAATCAACTTCCAAACGTTGCCAAAGTTGATCAGGCCAGGGAGGCAATTCAATCTGGCAATTGATGAAGAATCCTTGAACAATGCGTGTCACTTGTGGTCGCGCATTACCCTGTTGAAATATGGCTATCGGCAAGTCCTGGAGGTAAAGAATGACAACTGACTCCAACATCTTGGAGATATAACACTAACTGCTTAAAATACCGGCAATGCGAACTAGAGGAGTGTGAGAGTGATATCCATACCATTATACACAGCGCAAGTTCAGTATGGTAGTGCATAGCTTACTGTTCAGTATATCCGCTCACTACGATGTCTCCAGATTAGAATGCGACCATCGTGGTGTTGCAGACAGCAGCATGACTTATCAGTAAAGACAGTTTCATTCCATTCTGCCGTCTATATCCTTTATTCATCGCACAGACTATCGGAGACGTCCATGTTTCTGCATCAAGTGTAGACGAAGCAATGGACGTCTTACGGACAGATCACTTTGCTGTAAACAGCGTCAAATGGTACGCGCAGACACTGGATGATGCGCTACACACTGAAAGTGCTGTGCTATGGTTTGTGGTGGCTGTGCAATCCGTCACTGCCATGTGCACAATTTGCTTGTCATCACGTAAAGTGGTGCATTGAGGTGGATGCAAGCGAATACGTCCGTCGTATCCTCCTGCATCCAACGATCAAATATCCGCATTACAATTTGCTTTCGTCCAGCAAGACTAACGATTTCCTTGAAAGATAATCCACAACCTCGGTAGGACACTATCATTTCTCTGTCAAACTCGGATACTTGATCAAAAATGATCACTGTTTCCTACAAAACATAATTGATAGTTTTTTTTTTTTCCCAAAACTACCAGAAAAACACAATTACCGAACTTGAAATCGTCAAAATCTCTAAGCTTTAAATACTGTTTTGAAGAGACGACACAGGCGCAAGTGATGTGCTTCTGTGCTGAAATTCTAATCATTTGCATACCTAACCTCCACTATTGCATGCTGTAACTTTCATGTTATTTGCATGCTTTCTTCAGGGTGTTGCATTTACGATGGCCAGCAGTGTACATTTAGAAATAACTTGTATATAATTATCATTTAATACATATTGCAGTGTCTTGTGCGCTATTTACATCTTTCATTCAAAACCACACCCCATAGCAATCCGTTCCATTCATTAAAATTTAATCAGCATCTTTTTATAAAAATTTACGAAGTTCTTTGATATGTTTATAAAGTTTTAATATCAGCGATTACATTGTTATCCAACATAACATTTGGTATACTTTAAATCCACCTTCGACTTGTAAAATAACGAAATTCCGGCTGGCCTAGCCTAATCGCGAGGTACCTGAGTCTGAAGGACCTTCTTGTAACTTGTAGAAAACTGAGTACCAGCTGCGAGAGCTTTGCCTCAAATATCTTAATTTGAAGGTAATTACTTCAAAAGGAGAATTCATAAATGGAAGAAGAATATTTTAACATGAAGAAAAAAAAGAGTCACGTTGACTCGAAGGTTGCCGAGAGAATCTGCCGTTAATCATTTAGTATAGCATCTAACGTAAAAAGGTTTCCCATCTGTCTTATTTTTCTATCTTCAGATACAATATCATTTCGAAGAAGGGAGATGAAACTATTAGTCTTACTATTCTTTACTTTTTTGTAGAAATTTTTGTTTGAGTTAGCAATATATTTATTAAATGGCTTCATTTTAAGGTCTCTATAAATGTGTTTGTTACAAATAAACCATAGTTTGTAATGCTTATTTTGGCAGATGCATAATCTTTTCATTTCAGAATTGCTAATATTAGCAGCAGATGAAGCATGTGTAAGAATAGATCTTACAGTAAAATTGTAGATAATCTTTTTAGTTTTAATATCAAGTTTGGAGTGTCTTCCTAGAAGGCTATAAAGTTTTTGAAATGCTGAATTTGCTTTTGAAATAGTTTTATTAATATGATCTTTCCAATAAAGTTTATTACGACTCCCAGGTAGATAGCATTGTTGACAATAGAAACCATCGAAAAATATGACATTAATGATTATATTTTCTCTTTTCTTTTTAATAATGAGCAACTGAGATTTTTGGGCATTTATTTTGATATTCGAATTTTCGCACCACTTTTCAATAGCTTCCATTTTATTTTGTAATTTTTGAAGGGTACAGTTAACATATATTTAGATTTTGTAACAATTACAGTGTCATCAGCATTAAGTCCCGTAATAGAATTTGTGCCATTTCTGATAATAGGAAAATCTGTAGTATAAAGGAGGTAAAGAACAAAACCAAGAAGACTATCTTGAGGGACGCCTGCTTGTATGTTTCTTTTAAATGAGTAGATATTATAGTTAATTTTAAAAGATCTTCTTTCAAGATAGGATTTAATTAGAAGAATGATATCGATGTGGAAATTAAGTTTCATAAGTTTATTAATAAATCCAGCATGCCAAACTCTGTCGAATTATTTATCCATTTCAATGAAAAGTAAGGCAGAAGATTGTTTTAAATGAAACCAACTAATTTTAGGACCCTTAATAACTGTTTAGCAGTTGAGTGGTCTGGGCGAAAACCATATTGTTAAGGTCGACAGTGTGTAGAAAAAGCGTAATTCTTTTAAGTATATTTTTCTCGTACATTTTTCCGAAGCAGGATCTTATTGGGTTTTTGGATCATAGTAATACTTGCATTTTTCCAGGAAGATATGCATTGAAAATATTTTGTAAAGAGTTGATGAAATGCATTGGTAAGTTTTTTTTAATCATACTATTATATATGTTATCAATGCCAGGTTCTTTGTATTTGTCTAATTTTCGGAATATATTTAGGATTTCATTAAAATTAATATTATCATTACTGTTTACAGGTGGATTTTCTTGAAAAAATTTTTGCTATTTCTGTGGACAATTTTTTCAAAATCTTTATCACAGGGATCAATATTTTCAGTGAACTGTGGTACTCCATGGAATCAGCAAAAGCTTCTGCTTTCTCTTTACTTAAATCTATCATATTTGTACAAAAAAAACTATTAAATTAATGTCTAATATTTCATTCATAATATGTAGGTTTTCAATCAACAAATTTTCTTAATTATTGAATAGTTTAACATGAAGACCCACATTTTTAAATTAATTAAAACATTGAGTAAAATCCTATCTACAAAATCTTGAAAATTACTCCAAAGGTAAAACGGTTTATATAAAAACCTTTCCCGTGATTTTTTTTTTTTTTTTTTTTTTTATCAAATATAAAATTAAATATTTGCTACTGTGGCATAGATAAAATATATTTTTTACATCCAATTTTAAATTATTTTTTTCTATGATTTGAAATAATATAATTTTTAATAAACATATATTTAGAAGATACAATAAATACAAATATATTATGAGGGAAAACATGTTTATATAATACTTTTAATGTTTTTAACCATAAAGAGGTTGTTTCTTTTACACAGTTAAGATCACGTGTATGTCACTTTATTTCACTTATAATTGACCTGAGACTTAAACAAATAATTGTTTTTACCGATAATGTTGAATAAACAACTTTGTCCACCAATAAAATACAAATAAATTTGTCAGTGGGATTAGCTCTTCAGTGAGCAATTAGAATAAGAATTTTGTTGAATATTTTAGTGGGATTGTTTATTTTATATGTTCTTGGAGATTTTGTCTTGACACACACAACTTCTAAAAATGAACACTTAATCATTATATAATTAAGGATAAATTTATTTCGTGTAGCATGTAAAACACATTAGATATTGATATTTGATTAGTTATGCAATAAATAAATAAATCATCCTATGTGTTTGAATTTAATCAAAAAATATATATGTGCATATATTTGTACATCATATATATTAATGTTTCATAACAAAAAAGTTAGAATACTGACTTATAAAAATTTTGTTTTTATTTTTCAGTATTTAAAAATCATTTTGTCACTTTAATAATGCATTTTTGTGAAACATTTTGTATGCACGCAGTATCAAATTTAAACCTGGGGTACCTGATGTACAGAGTGTCTAATATTTTAAAAATTCTTTTGTAAAAACCAATCTTTTAATAAAAATTTCCAATAGATTATTTTATTGAGTGTTACATTGATTCTTACGAGAGAGGGATAACCATGGTTTCAAACGATTTCCAATGAATTCCAGATATATAATATGTTGACAGAAGCCGTTTAATTATAACTGAATAGTTTTGCAAACATTGCATCATTTTCGCCTGATGACTCGTTCGATTTGAATTCAAAAATACTAAGAACATTTTGTGTATAAAACATTGATCATTCCAAGTATGTAAAAAATATGGCATTGAATGCATCTTCTGTGGCTTAAACTTTTTGAAAATGAAAATTAAAAATATTGTTGAAATTTATTTTGTTAATAAACCGATTCCATATGTAAAGACCAAAACATCGGTTTAAGAAGCTATCTTCTTACATTTACTGGAGCAAGTAGCATCTTGCCAATAGAACACAAGACAAAGCAAAATATAAGACAACAAAACATCCACTTTATGGTTAATTAAAACCGGGAAGAACGATTTAAATGTTTTTTTTATATATATACTTTAATCTAAATATTTAAATTTTTTGTAAGTTTTGATTCTCTATGTGGATTGTTCATGTGATTTTTTTTACTATCATTATTTTGTTCTTATTAACTCTTTTATGTTTTATACAATTAATTTACAAATATGATAATTTTTAACAAATTAGTCAGAAAAATATTCTACTTGTATTGAGAGGGAGCATAAGTTTTAATACCCATACCATTTATTAATTTATATATATATATATATATATATATATATATATATATATATATATATAAATTAATAAATCATATGTAGGTACCATGATTTTGTCTTTGAAATTGACAGTAATTTAATAAAACAGTACACAAATGAAGAACACAGATTACTAAATAAAAAAATGAAAACTTTATTATTGTCAAGACACTGAAACACTGTTGGAAGCTGATGAATTTAGTAATACAAATAAAATAAAAAATTTTTAAATTTTTATAAGGTACACTTTGCACCAAATAATACATTGCTAATTTCCATGTAATATTAAAAGGGTCCCATTACTTTGAAAACTACTAATTGTTTAAAGAAGTATTTTCAGATTATTTATTCTAATAAAAATAAAAAATGTCATATGAAGTTAGTAAAAAATAAAGTATTAATAAATGCTATTATGCACAAAATATGCTGTATAAGACTGTTTAGGGATGATCTAAAATATTATGTACAAACCCATACACTTGTATAATAATGGACTGAAATTAGCCTCTTACCAAAAAAGTTGGATAACATTTTCACCCAATTCAATTCATGGAGATTCAATTCAGAAACACTGAATGACA
Organism: Latrodectus geometricus; assembly: GCA_026290005.1. Classification (NCBI taxonomy): domain Eukaryota; kingdom Metazoa; phylum Arthropoda; class Arachnida; order Araneae; family Theridiidae; genus Latrodectus; species Latrodectus geometricus. The sequence goes on along the minus strand of JAPDSC010078857.1, from coordinate 94,880 downwards.
AATAGTTATCCTAGAACCATATTATTGAGAAAAACATTTTAGTGCAATAGTAATTAATCATGTAGTTTTGCCAGTAGATAGTATTATTCGAAATACTTTAACTGGTTAAGTCTGTCTCTGATAAAAACAAATAAAACCTACACATTAACCATCATTTACATTTCATACATTGGACAACTCAATGTCAATTAAGGCCAAAGTATTGTTACCGTGTAAGCAAAGCTTCCTCGGAATGAATTTTAAAATGGAACAAAAATATACAAAAATTTGGTTTATACGTTTTGTCTTCCTTCACGTATTGCAGGGCCTTACAGCAAACACAGAATTGACTCTGTATAACCCTAAAGAAAGAAAAAATAAGATACTTTTTATTAATATAATTATAAAAAAGGAAAATAAACAATCTAGAAATATTCATTGAATTTACTTTTCTAAAATTATTGAAAAGAAATATTTTTGAAAGGAAAACTTTTAATCAATAATAAAAGATTTTTAATGATTTGATATGAAAAATGCTTTAATTTTTAAGAAAATATTCTAGCAAATTAGCTTTCATCTTTTTCTTGATCTTAAGTAATACAAATTAGGTTGATAACAGTTATAAAATTAATTATGTATTAAATATATGCAGTTTGGTACTAAAATACTTAGTTTAATAATGAGACACAATTATCCAAGCATAACATTCTTTTTTAATAAAAGATTTAAAAAAAAATAAATTTTTAATTAGCGAACTACAAATTAGTCAAAAAAAATTTCATATTAGTTTATTTTTCAAAATAAGAAGTATTAAATTCTCATTACAAATACCTAATTATGCAATAAGAAAATAAGCCAAAACATGTTAAAATTATTAATGAAAAACATAAATAAAAGAATTGTTTTAATCTTAAATAAACATTTTTATTATTTATTTTTTCATGGAATAGCAACAACTATTTTCCTTCTAGCAAGTTTTAACTGTCAAATTTGATAATGATAAATCTGAAGCAGTGGACACATTTAAAAATTTATTGATTCTTTATATGAGGAATGTTTAATATTTTTAAAAAGGGAAACACTTTTGAAATATAATCGATTTTGAAGGAATAAAGAAATAAAGGTAGCAAGCATTTAATATTACTCCATAAACTATTCTTCATTCTCACACTAATATAATTTCCATGAATATCCTAAAAAATAAAAGATATTTAATTTTTGCAGCATTCTAACTTCTACACTTTAATAAGTCTCCATAAGACTTACAAGAAACATTGCTTCAATTAATAGTACCAACATACTGGAATATTTCTTTTCTTCATAATATCTTCCATTAAAATATTTAATGGTAGCTCAGCAATTTAATGCTAAAAATGCTTACCTGATACTTTTTTTTTCATTCAAACTACCAGCAACACGTAGGTTTTCTTCAAATAAAGCTAGAAAGAATTCACTTTAAAATATAAAATTAAATATTCCGAATTACCAAGACTTTGAAAATTTAATAGTTTGCGATGGGAGTTTCCACATTTTTTGCACTTCAGAAATTAACATGGGATGAAAACAATGCATTTATCTTCTTTGAAGCTTAATAGTTAAAAAGAAACTAAGTAACTTAAGATTAAAAAAAAAAAATTATTTGAGTTTTTAATGGTATATTTAGTGACTTTTTCTACCAGAAACAGGAAAATTAAAAGTATTTAAATTTAATTAGTTAGATATTATTTAATTTAATGAAATCCAAACAATGCTTTAGTTTTATATGAATTCCTTTGAAATATAAAAGTGCTGATTTGTAAATTAATTTTATTAACAATTTGTAATTTACTCAAAAAATGTAATTATTTTAAGTTTTATTGTTTGATTACTACTTATAATTCATTTATATTTATTGACAACTATAAATTTAAGCTTCAATATGAATTCATTGATGATGAATGAACCATTTAAAGTAGAATGAAGAAAATATGAATTTTCTTTTCATTAAATGCTTTATAATTTTTACAAATTGTTTTAATATTGATGCACTGTTACAAATATTTATCATCACAGCAAAATATGACCCATTAAGAAAATTCACTTTGGCCATTATAAATAAAAGTGGAACATTCTATTGTAAAAAAACTGTTTGCCATCAACGGATCAGTTTTCTACAACAGAATGTTCCACTTCCAATAAAAAAATTCTTATCAATACAAAAAAAATACTCAAACAAATCATTTACACATTTGAATAAGTAAATGACAAAGAGAAATTAGATATAGAAATACAAAGAAATGAATCAGTAAAGAAATAATAAATAAAAAATATAATATTGAGATAATATATTACAAGATAATTCATTACAAAGCTATTGTAAATGTGCAATATAACTAGCATATCAGATGAAACAAAGTAAAAATATGTGCATACCTGCAGATAGCTTATCACCAGCATCCTACCATGTTGCAATTTCATGATTTTAAGATTTCTTCAGAATTTTCATTTAACAAAGGTATTGACTCATGGGAGTTACTTAATGAATTTTCCTAAATAAATAGAATAGCATACATAAAATCTAAAAAATGTACATGTGCACAAAACAAAATATGCTACAGCTCATTTTTAAAACATTTAACATACACTTAAAAATATTTTAAAATTTGTTGAAACCACAATATTTAATGTCAAAAATTAATCTGAATTAAAATTTATGCATAAAAATATTTAAAACTTTATACAATACAGATCAAAAACTGAAGAGGGATAAATAAAAACAAGTAAAAGAAGTTTTGTGTTTAAGAATATCAAATATTTTACGACTGATTTATATACAGTGGAATTGTTTTACTTGTATTTCATCTGTGTCCACAGCATTATCACTACACGTGTCCATAGATGGTGGGGTACTAGTTTTTTCTGTCTGCTCAGGATTTTTCTGCAATTCAGAAGTTGGGGAGTTGGGAGTATCATTTGGAAGTATAATAGATGTCTGAAAATGAACATTTCATACTAAATTTTAATCATATCAAAAGATTACAAAAAGGAGACAAATTTTTTCTCCAAAGTTTCAAAGCTGAAATGTAGTTTTGTAAGGTACACATAATAGTTGCAAAGTTGTATACTTCTAAAGCTTATCTTTGTTGTCTCTTCTTTGATATTTATATTGAGTACACATGAAATAATTAGTTACAAAAAGCATAATTTTACATAACTGAAATCATACAAATTAATCCTAATTTATAAATAAAAATGAAGAGGCCTTAACCTAATTTAATTTTACTTGAATAGTAGTGTATTTAAACTGAGATAAGAACTAGAGAAAACTACAAAAAAATTACTAGAATATGCAATATAACTTTATAAAATTTCAGCATTAACAATCATATTTTGCTGCAGTACATGACTAACAAAGGAATTTGAAGTATTTCTCCTAAATATTATGCACAAATATAGTGTGTCTAATAATAACAAAGAATTAGTAATGTTCTAGAGTTCAGTAATAACAGTTATATTAAATAAATTAACAGTTAAATATAATAAATCATATAATTTTACAAGATTTAATATATTTACCAAAAAGCCATTGAGCTAATCATTTAGCTCTCAATTTTTTATTTTATATCTGGAATTTAAACTGCAATTAAAGTATGTACTGATTTAAACAATTCGCCATTTACTTTTCTTTTTCAACCTTTTAAACCACTTTTCCATCAAAAACTTATTTATGTTTTAACAGTAGCATAAATCGTAAAATCTAAAATTATTTTCAATGGCAAAAAATATCTTAACCAACATCAATTGAGTAATTTGCTGGCCTCACAATAAGATCTTTATTGCAAATTTTATTTATTTAGAAAAAGCACTAAATATTTTGAATTTGATGTAATTGATTTTAAAATTTACTTTCAATTTATGAAGAATTTTAATAAATCAAAGAACATTCTTATGGTGTTACCTTAAAATTTAATCTAGAAAAAAATTAAGTTTTTTTGTTTAAATTTTAAAAAATAGCAAATATATAAATTTTTATTAATCAAATAAGCTTCTTTGTTTAAAAAGTGTATTAAATAGAGCAAAATAATAAAACCCATGCAACAAATAAAACCAATGAACAATTTTTTTTAAGATTTATTAAAAAAAAGCCATTTCAGTTCCCCCTCCCCCTGTTTTAATATTTACAAACCCAATATACTTGAAATTTTTATTTATACATATTATAACATCAATTCATAAACTGCTTTAAAATAAAACTACATTCACTTTTATTCTGTTTGTATTATCTAAATAACATACTATTATCTTTGATATTTGCATACAATTTTGGCACTGCAAGCACGCAAATAAAATTTTAAAGCATATGGATAATAATTAATTTTTTTAGTATTCTCATTATTAACACATATTATTCCATCAAAGAAAAAAAAGGGAGGGGGGGGGAACAATTGCACTAAAATACATTTGAAGATTTAAAAAAAAACTACAAATAATTTACATATAATGCAACACTTAGGAATGTATGAATCTGATTTCAAAGAATGAATTTGAACAGAGACTAAAACTATACAACACGAATGGAATCAATGATATAGTTCTAATTTTTAGAGTGCTTGAAAATTTTTATCACAAAAACAATAAAATACATGACAATTATTTAACTCTGTTTTTGGTGGAATATGATAGTCACCAGAATGAGTTTTGTCATTCATTTTATCAAAACAATTATGCAGAACATAAAGCAGAAAAGATAAATATGATAATTAACAATTTAAACCCTTAATTCTAAGCATTGAACTTAAAAATTGGGATAAAAATTAATTTAAAATCTTTAATATCATATGATAGAATTATTAAACTTTGAAATTGAGCACTGAAAAGAAATTGGTGTAAAATCTTTGATTTGATAGGAATTATGAAGAAGGATATTATGCTCAAATACATTTTATATCTTATGAAACAAATAATTAAATTTTATTGAATATTTTTTTCATATTTTCTTAAAAGAATGTAAAATGGTTATAAACATTTTAGTATGATTAATTTTGTTTTAAGTTTTACTCATTTATGAAAAAAGTATGCATCATAGAATTCATTCCTCATGGAAAAATACTCAGTTATAAAATTTAACTTTTCAAATATCTAATAACATAATATAATTTGTGAATTTCGTGTTTAAAAATAAATCAACTTTTAAAAACTATCATTCAAAAAAATCTTTGAAGTCACTAAATATAAAAATTTTTTATTGAATTTATACAGTACAAAATTGAATAAGTTTTTATCACATTTACAATTGATTGCAGTAAAATTAGAAAAAATATAACTGAGTATAAAAATATTGTTTACAGTTCATACCTACAAACTATATAAGATGTTACAAAATAGTCTTAAAAAAGTAACAGTGCATGGCTGATAAATGCAACATAAAAATTGAAAGAACTGAATGATGGAAATGCTTAGTTTCTAAAATTTTTCAATAATTAATAATCACAATTAATTAACAAACATTTACATTGTTTTAAAACTATTCAATATTTTAACTGAAAAAGCTGTTGTGGATATAAAAAGTAATTTTTAAATAGCCATACAAGAAATAAAATTTGCACAAAACTAAATTTTAAAATCTTATAAAAAATACAAAAGTTGCTCAATTATTATTTAAACTTGATTCAATGCTGCATTTCTAAATGAAAAACATTTTTCAAAGATTTCACCAATAAAAATTAATGTTCTTACAAAACATGAATCTTATGACATTAGAAGATTTTTAAATTACGATTACTTGGAAGCAAACTAATAAATTAAAAAAATTATGAGCATTACATCACAGATTTAAAAGAGCAAGTAAATTCCATAAAGCAATCAGGAAAGTTTGCACTTGAAAAGAATATAGTTCAAGTAAGGCATAAAAAGAATGATTGACAGTTTTGTTTTAAAATACTGATAATTCCTTTTGAAGCAATTAACAAGCTGCAGTTGTTATCTGAATTATCGGTGGTAAATTTGAGCATGCTACCTGAGAATCTTCAGTAGTAGAGTCTACCCTGCTTTCTTCTAAAAAGGGAAGTTGCACATCCCAATTGGTTAAAACTGGAGTACTATTCGTTTCTATGGACATTCGCTTAGCTTTTGGACTATTATCTTCATCAAGAGGTCTTTTATTTGTACTGGAAGAAGCATCTTCCTGGGACTATAAGAAAATGAACACATAATTAAACTAAATAGAATGTCTTTTATAGAATGACAAAAACTTTCCAGCCTTTTCCAATTTTCAAGAATAAAATTAAATACCACACATGATTACAATTAAATATATTTACATTTTACACTTATATATTGCCTCTACATTTGAGAAATTAAATAATTTTTATATGTTTCATTTAAAACTTTTAAAACTTTTTTAAATGAAAAATTAAGATAAAAATTAAGACATCTTTTAAAATATTCCAGATGAGCAGAGTTCTAAGAGATCATAGAATATAAAAAATATACCATCTCCTTCAGGCATTGTACAAAATACAAGAGCTTGAGTTTAGTAATAAACAATTTAGTTACAAGATGCATATTTACCTCATGATTTTTAACTGAATTTTTTTCTGGCACATTGTTCTCCTGGTTTGATGATTTCAATTTCTTATTACCAGCAGTTGACGAATTTGTACTCTTGGTATTGGACTAGAAGGAAGAATATAAATTTTTAAGAATTAAATTTCAAAATCATGGGAAAAAAATTACACCAGTAACTCCAGACACTTAAAAAAATGTGCACAATTGAAAAATACAATGAAATATATCACTATGATTTATTTAATTTATCAAAAGGAAAATCATGGGAATACATAGATAAATGGATGTTTTTTTTTTTTTTTTTTTTTTTTTTTTTTTTTAAGTAATTTACCAAGAAAAAGAAATAGCAAATTTTAGACTACTAACTGGACACGACTGTTTAGTAGACCACCTATACGATATGCAAATATTGTTTTTTAAAGTGTGTCCAGTTTGTAATACAAGCATTTTTAATTCTGACCAGTTCCTAATGTGTAAAGGTTTAAACACAGAGTCCAAGGAAAATGGGAACAACACCAAACTTTTTGGGAAGCAAGAATTCTCATGAGCTACTAACAACTACAGATTCTTGTCTTACTCTTATTGAACCATATTTTATTATGTTTTAATTTATTATTGTTATTTTTAAATTGTATTTTATTGTTTTGTTTATATTTTCCGCATCCTTGGGATTTGAACTGAATTTCAAATAAAGCTATATGAATAAAAAATTTAAGATGGGTATTGAAATTGAAATTTAGGGACTTTTAAACATAAAGGTAAGCTCAAAGCCAAGAGATTGTCTAGTTCATCATAAACCCTATTTTCTGCTCATTACTCAAGGATTTATTTCACAAATTCTCGTAGTTGATTGATTAGGTTTTTATGCATGAACTCCAAATATGGACATGTTGGGCTAAGTCTAAGATTTTAATAAACATTTTCTTTTTATTTATAACCCAAACATTAAAACTTTCAAAAACAAAAAAATTAGTATGTCATTAAAATCTACTTGAGACAATGAAAAAAATATACATATGTAATCAAAAATTTAAATGAAATAAAATTTATAAACTTATTGCCCATAAAAAGACAAATAAATTTCTGTCGAGTGATTCCCCCAACAAATCAAATAATGTTAAGAAATCAGTTTTAAAAAATGTAAACACCCAGTGTATGAAATTAAAATATAATAAACAGTATATGGTTCATCACATGTTTCACATCATGGATTTAATTCATTCAGAAACAAGTGTCTGTGTGTGAAACGTGAGTGTCCTATACAAAGGTGTGTCAAACGGACGTTATTATTAAAATTACAACATTGTAACTCTTACTATTTAAGTAATTTTGTCATAAATATATAAAATTATATCAAGTACAAATATGTCCACAAGCTAATTTAACATCCATACTTTTAAGCATTGGTGTATTTAATATATTTTTAAGCTGTAATACCTAGCTTCCATAGATTTGCATTAAAAAATGGGATTTATATGAATAATTTTGAAAGATATTTAACACAAGTGAATGAGAAAATGGATAAAACTTAATCATTAAAAGAAATATCTAATTGTCTGTTATTTCAGCACAACCAATACCAGCCTATTTTATGACGTTAATATATTAAATGTTCAGGTTTTATCTTTAAAAAGTATTAACATTCAGATGATGAATATTAATATCTAATTTGAAGGGAAATAAATTAAGAAGAAAATAATGCAATTTAATATGATGTCATTTAAAATAGTCTGATTTTTCTTAATATCTGAATTTTCATTGTACATTATATGCATATTTCCAATCTTATATTTTAAAGAAACAAAGATAGTATAACTTGCCACATCTTTATGTACAAACTCACAAGATAAAAATAATATAAAAAATATACATAATTTAATAAAAAAAACACGCATTAAAAAATATTACTTACTGTGCGCTCCTTTTTCTTTGGTTTAGGCATCAAACTGCTTGGAATATATTTCGATAGATCTTTCCTAATTAATCAAAAGTAAAAAAAAAAAAAAACAAATAGCAATTAGATAAAAGAACTTATACTAGTTGAATAAATTAAGTACAATAAAATTGAAACATTTACCTTCGCACATATTTTGTATCTATTTTCATTCCTTTTGTGAGTATTTTTATGTTTGCAGCTGCCTTGGCGACTAAAAATGTAAATTGATTAATATATAAAAAAATAAAAGTAATCATTGAAAATTTTCAGTTTCAAATGCTATTTTAATACAACAAATACATAAAATGTTATTTCTTACTCTGATCTGTGAAATTCTGAATATCCAATGTAAGATCAATTTTAACACTTTCTGTTGTAGAAAATTGCAATCCCATAAACCACATGGTTTGGAACATGTCACTACAAAAGAAAAAGTTACAATTATAATTCAAAGAAATTAAAATTAACAGATTGTATTGAAAGTTTTCAGCCAAAGAAATTCTTATGGAAGTAAAAATGATTACTAACAGCACTAAAAGCAGTAACTTTAGTGCTGGTAGTAATCACCACCTAAATCTTATGTTTTGGTAGTTTTTCAGTCTTTGGCCTTAGTAATTGGAGGCCGTGAGAACCAAAACAGATCAACCACATTGTGGATGTCCAGTGGACAATCAAAGTTAGCTCCAGGTAGATATTACTGCAACAATGAAAAAGGAGGCGTCCAGTGGAGCAACGTTGGGGCTATATGGTGCGTATGGCAAAAGATTCCATTCAAATCTATTCAGATGCAATTTTGTCATGCATTTTCTTGACAGGTTATAAATATAAATACCTTTTCCCAGATACTCTTTGTCAATAATTCACTGTAATTCAACCAGATACAAAGAATCTTCTTTTTTAGTTAAATTACACTTTGCAGCACTATTCACAAGCACACCAAGCGCAGATCAACTCCTTTATTCTTGTATTGAAGTAAATCTATTTTAAATCACAAGTGACAATCAGTTCCAAAATTTTCCAATCCTGACCTTGATAATCAAGCAGATTAAAGCCGGTCTGAGCAAGTCTGTCCATCTCTCCTTGAGTCAGCCCATGATGAACCTAGTGATTAAACTAGTACATCAAGTTTATGCAATGCATATTGCGACTAATGGACATAGCACTAATATCTTAACTCTTTTACTAGCTCTGAAATGCTTGAATACTGATTTTTTCCACAAATTCTTGCAAAGGGGCCTCGTTACATCAGTAGGTGGGGCCAGAGCAGTCTGCTTCTTGGAAGTCAGTCCACGTTTTTGAACTTTTGGTACTTAACATTCACCGAATCATATAATACAACAGAAGTACCTTTAACTATACGCATGTGATTTAGTAGCATTCTGTAACTGACTTTTTGTAACCAAACTTGAAGTAAACGAGGATTCTAATTTGGTATCATGATGATTTCATTTAAGGCACTCAATGAAAACCATTATTTTACAGACCTCATAACAGTGTTGTAAAGTAAGTTCTTTCAAACACCAAAAATCGTTTGATGAAATAAAAACACACAAAATTGTTTTGGCAGACAATATTAGCAATAAAGGAAAACTTTCATCATAACATAATATTTCAAGTAAAGTTAATAAATAAAATTACAACTATATAAAAAAAAACCACTTACGGCTCTGTTTCTAATGGTGTGTATGTTTCAGGATTAATGTGTGCTAGCACAATATTTGGGTGCCTTTCAACACTTGATATTAAAATTCGAATTTTTGATTCTACTAGTCCATGCCTATAACAGAAGAGCATTTTTTAGGAAAAAAAATAATTAAAAATGTTACACTAAATATTTCATACCGATTTCTAAAGGTTTGAAAAAAATTCAGTCAGGGAAAAAATGAAAAGAAAGGTCTACAATATAAAACATTTTAATTTTTAAATGTGATTCCAAAAAAAAAAAAAAAAAATAGAATTTCTAACAAAATTACATCTTATTTGGAGTCATGGCTTCAAATTATCTGAAAATTTCCAACTACATAAATTTTACCACTCACAAACAAAATTACTTTGAAATACAGAATTTAAAATATTTTATAGTATGAATATTAACACAATTTACATCCCAAGAATTATATCTGTTTACAGAATATAAAATACTGAACAGCATTTATTATTTTAAACATGTATGGATGGGAATATTCAATCCTTAAGTTTCAATAACAAGATCTCAAATAACTTTTTTAATGGAGAAGTTAAATTATATAAAGTGCAGTACATGAAACTCTACATAATTTACACTGCATAAATTGTTTTTCTAAATTTTGGAAGTTTGTGTCAAGATATACTAATGTTCAAATAATCATCATTTCATTATGCAGTTTATACTACACAATTAAAATAAATACTTAACTATTGATACTAATTCTCACAGGATTTTAATTTATCCAGACACTGAATGTAATGAATGAAGAATAAAATAAATGTGCATAAATTAATTTATTTATAATCAAATGTAAATAAAAGTCATTCATCAACATTTTTTTAACATATGAACAAATAAGCAAAATTTTAAATAATTTACAAAATTATTAACTTCTTCAAAATAAGAAATTTTTTATAATACATATTTTGGGACTTCCAGAAATTAAGTATTATTGATTTTATTACTCCTGATAATTGTGTCTAAATAATCCAGAACAAGGCAACTTCTTGTTTTAAAATTAAAAATAAATAAGTAAAATAAAATAATAAAAAAAAAATTTGGACAGTATTACAATCTGGCAGTTTCTTTTTATTTTTCTATTTTGCAATTGATTTCACTTAATAAACTATTTTAAATTATTGCTTTATACATAAAAAAAAAAAAAATAGAAATAAATATATTAATCACTTCTTAAAATGACAAGTAATTTATAAACATTATTGCGGATCATGACAAACAATATACAACAGCAAAATTAAGCTTAACTATCAAAGAAAATTTATTGCAATTTTTTACTTTGTCTTAATTTGACTATACTTTATTATTGATTTTAATTATTAAGACTAAAACTTAATTAATTTCCAGATTCAATCAGATAAAAGATATAAATAAACAAATTGTAAACTATAAATTCAGCTCGCACAAAAATTTAAAATAACTGTTTATTTTGTGCAAAAATAACTCATCTCTGCACAAAATAAACAGATCATAAAAAACATATAAAGATTAAAGTTTGGTAAAATTCCTAATTTTCCACTACTTATACAAACAATGAAAATCAAAAAATGTTAAAAGCTATATTCTTATCTATAGGAGAAAAAAAAATCTAACATACCACTCTAAATGTTCTTTCTTTGTGGGTGCAGATGCAATGAGAACAATGAAGTGTCTAAAAATATTAAATTTTCATTACCTTGAGCTCATACAGTAATCATGAGAAAAAGTAAATGAAGATTACAAAAGTAGCTTACTTGTATTTAGAAAAAAAATTTACAGGTTCAAATAATTTTGTCCATGTAGCCTTTCCAATCATAATTTCATCAACTATAGAAAGAGCTAAAAAATATAAAATTTTAAAATTATTTTTTTAAATAATTTAGATTTTTATGACAAATACATATATAATCCAATCATATTTATTTAAACAAAAATCCTTTTAAATATCATTTCGATCACTTGCTTAAAAAATACACACAAAATGGGATCTTTTTTTATCAAATAACAATATATAAATTACACCGAATTTTTTAACACAATTTGTCCATTTCATTAAGAGGTTATTACTAAGTTTTTAATATTAATATTTTGTATAATAATTTAATAATGATTAAACAATTGAATTAATAATTAAATATTTTAAAAACATCAAAATTAATTAAACTTTGAAGGAATTCCTACAATATTATTTAAATAATACCTATTTTAAACTGATCTTGCATGATAGCCCTAGTTGAATAAGACACATTAAAAGTTGAATTTTGATGGGGATAAGCTGGAGTAATGATGGGCATTAAATGAAATCTGTCTGGTACATGAACCTGAAAAAGAAAAATGCAAATAAGTTTCAACAAAATTTAATATAAAAAAAAACTAAATCTAGTGGAAGTAAATTTAAACCAATATATCAGTAATAATAAATTTTCTAAGAACCAAAATAAGGCTTCAGTAATTCATACAATACAAAAATATCATAGGCTATTCTGTTCCAGGAAGAATGCATCATGATTTGGATATAAGAAATAAAAAGTTTTGAGGTATATATCATTTGTAGGATTATATGTTTATATGATGTTATGTTTTATTTCAAGACAACATAGTGTTACAATGTTAGAACATAACAGGTACTTAACATGAATATTGAACAATAATCAAATAATTCACTTAGTAAATCAATTAACCAAATTATTTGAATTTTATTAAATTTTAATATGAAAGCACTTAATTACCTCTTAACTGGATGTATTCAAAACAAATTTCTATAATAAGTTAAACATTATTAAATGGCCAAAAAAAATATTTAGCCATTGAATAATAAATAATTTCTTTCAAAAGCGATCTGATTTACTGCTTCCTATGGTGTATTTATGAGATAATAAAAATCTACTAAACAAACTGCAGCATTTCCTCTACTATAGAGACTTCGAGATATTGTTATTTTTTAATATCATTATCTCTGTTAGAACTGTTATCCATTACAAAAATTAAATATAAGAAATATAAATCATAACTCAATTTTATTCAAATTACTATAGAAACAAGTACTTATAAATTTTAATTTTAATGTGTAGCTTTTTAAGAAAAAAATTTATTCATTATATACAATCCAGTCACATTAATGTGACTTCCAAAGTCGATATTGAATAACCAATTGCAGAAGGCAAGTAGCAGCACAGTGCAGTTAAGCATATATAAAGAGTGCATGCAGGTTTCAGATAATTTTGCAATCATAGCAGAATGCAGAAATGGAGCAATTTATCCAACACATAAAAGGGCATGATCATTGGATTTCAAGCCAAGAGAGGATTTCCAAAATAACTAAATTTGCGAACTATTTATGTGAGGTTATGGTAAAAGTATACTTTGTATGGCAAAATGGAACTGGACCATACGCCATAGATGATAGAGGTGAATGATGACTGCTGAGATGCATCCAGGCAAATAGACATACTTCCAATGAACAACTAACTGCCCAGATGAATTAAGGGGCTATAAACAGTGTCTCTCAAACTACTATTCAATAAACATTGCTGTCTCTGGACCTCTGAATATAGGTGGCTAACATAATCACCGAACAAAGGTAACTAAGAACAGTCAGCATAAGTGCCTGGTTGATGCATCAATGCTGACTGTTTTTCATCATCAACTAGGGCTGGAATTTGCAATGGAATACCGCAACTGACCACACACTGGTAAAAACCACCTGTCGCCATTCAATGAATCACATTTCCTGCTCCAGTGGATAGATGGAATTAGGCATATATGATGTGAAACGTCTGAAAACAAACACCTTGCAACCATTTACAGAACGGTTCAGGTTGGACCATTATGGTCCAGGGAATGTTTTCCTGGCATTCTCTGGGTTTACTCAACATTGAGGAAGGCACGATGGATCAATAGATGTATGCATCTAACCTTGTGAACCATATCCATCCCTACATGTGCATTGATTTTCCTCAAGATGATGACATCTACCAGCAGGACAATCTGAGGTGTCATACAGTTACCAGTTTAAGTCCATAGTTCAAATAGCATCAGGATGTGTTTACCGTTCTCCTCTGACCAGCAAACTTATCTGACTTAAAACCAATTGAGAATTTGTGGAACCATTTTAATCAGGTTGTTCACACTATGGATCCTCACCAAAGTAATCTAGTGCAGCTAGCCACATCACTGGAGTGGGTATGGCTTAACATCACAGTGAACAGTTTCAGAAAAACCATAATTGACTCTTCCTGTACGTCTTGCAGCAGTCTCCTCTGCAAAAGGTAATCATTCCAGCTCTTGACAGGGGTCACATTAATATGACTGGACAGCGTAGTGTTAAAGACTTTAATAAGAGCTATTTAAATAAAGAAAATAATACATTGGATGGTTCTTCAATACAACTTATTGGTAGAAAGCTGGGTTCTAAAACAATTTCATATTTATTCAGATTCATCATCTGATCACCGAAATAATAAAAATTCGATTGGATAAAAAAAGAAGCTGCAATCATGCTGACAGACTGAAATGTCTAAACACATAAAAGATTAAAAAGCTTAAGATGCAGAAATAGAAGTGGGCATTTAATATTGGAAAAAATACTTGAAATTTTGCCCTGTCAGTGTCAACACAGAAGTGGGTCTTAATTATTACTCAATTAGTTCTGTATATCCTATGCTTGATCGACAAAAAAAGATTTTTTAACATTAGTAATGTTTTAATTTCTAGATGCCTATAACAAAGGAGTTTTAATATAAAATCGGCAATA
>JAPDSC010078857.1:58158-69982 GCA_026290005.1 Latrodectus geometricus | reverse complement strand
TTTACACTGCCAGGGAGTCTCACTTCTAATTTTATTCTTGTAACACACACGACACCTCTTAGTAGGTTTTCTTTTATACTGAGTTGAAGGAATGTATTCTGGAAAATGTCCCCATCTTTCAGCCTGCAACCTAGCTAAGGTGTCACTACATGAACGACGTCCACGGGTTTTATAATACGGTAGTGTAACTTTTTATAGGATTTGTTCTGCTATGTCCAGTCAAAAGCTCCTAATTCTGATTTTGTTGGAATTATTGATTTTGTTATATAAAACATATGAATTATAGAGTGCAATGTCAAACATGTAAAAAAATATTTTCTGATATCCTTTATATAAAAGGAAATATAAAATTTTCGAAAATATATAATTTTCGCATAACCAGAAAATACGCTAACTGTTGATCATTTTTGTCAATGCCTTTTTCCTTTACAGAAATATATATATGTATATATTGACCGATGCTCACATTAAATTTTTACAAGAATGAAATCGTACATACTAATAACAATTCGCCTGTGACTTGTACACAATTTTCTTCAAATTCAAAAAGACAAAGAAATTCTAACAGTAAACAATGTGATAGGATCTGTGATAATTCCACAAGTAAAAAAGATGTTGTCAAATTCAGTACACTAGAAATTTTAAACTAAATTAATAATCATATTCAACAGTATGCATGATGAGAGTAGCTTGTCATTATGCGATATTGCATGAAAAACCAATGAAAAACTAGACTCAATTTACCGGAAGGGGTTAATTGTGTAAGAAGTGTGAGCTATTGTTCTTCCAAAGCAGCTGAAAGTGTGGCTAGGGCTTTCGGAGGGGGATTGCGAGTAGCTAAAAATCATTCTAGTGTCACAAACATACTCAATTGGCTTAAGGACCAGTGATCAAGCTAACCACAGAATGCACTCAATTGTTTAATATTTAAGGTAAGCATACATGATACGAGCCCAGCATGGTCTAACATTGTCATCCTGTAGCACGAAAGCATCACCTATTGGCCTGGCATAAGGGCAAACATAAGCATCCAGGATTGCCATCACTATAGGTGTGAGCATTAACATTTTCATGGGGAAAAAAGTCATGAAGATCTGTGCATCCATTTAGAAATACTATCTTAAACACAGATGCAGCCTGATTTGTATGTCTCTTACTGATGTTTGATGGATTAAAATGAGTTTCGTTTTCTCTCCAAAAGAAAATGTCCTTACTATCACATTTGAGGCAAAACCTGAACTCAACTGGAAAGACAACATTATTCCATGGATCATGCATGTTGAAATGTCCATTGCAAATGCTCATCCATTGCAATGGTATGAACCAAATGACTAGTCACCTTGCATAAAGACCAAGTTTGAAAGCCTTAAACACATGGTTGATCTGAATACCAACCTTCTGGAGCTTGAAGTGAAGGAATATCTGAGCTCAGACAGACTTGCGGTTCAATTCCTTCATGCGTATAGTGATAAATATTGGTCAATGGCACTTGTGGCCATTCATGATTGTACCTCCTAGATGCCAAATCCCTGGTTAGAAATTGTTCCTGAAGTCTATGAGTCATAGACCAACTCACATTCAGCCACCTAGCCCCTTCTGACTTTGTCCTGGCTCTAATCTCCTAATAGCTCACCATCAGATCTGCTTGGTCAAATGACGCATGAAGACCATTGTTACAATTTCACTATACCAAATTTCTAATATCAGACATGCAATGACAATTGGCACCTTGCTATTTTGTATAATGTCATACTGTTCAGTTCCTTTTACTTACCAACATATTCCAATTTCATGGAGATTGGCTTATCTTTTGGGAGATTTATCACTACTTTTGTGATTTTTCTTTAATTTTTGGTTATCAGTGCATATTTCTAACATTAATTATAACCTGAGAAATTAATTTAAAAAATGTTAAAAAATGTACATCAAGCTTCTCAAATTATATTTTTGATATTAAAAATTAAAAGTAACAGAAAATAAAATATCAAATAAAAATTTTGACTTATGACTACATGGGAAAATGTCATGCCATTTTTTTTAACTGATAAGTTTTTTTTTTTAAATAATTATGAAGTAATAAAAGGAATGAGTATTGAAACTGTAAAAAATAATAAGAATAGCCCCATATTCTGATTAAGTTATACTAATATTTACAATAAAGCAAATATTAATTTATTTGTATCTTTAGATTTCAGTCAAATTATGGTTCAAGCTTTAACCTTAGCATTTGTAATTTAAGAGTAAATAGTAAACTTATAGTTAAAAATGAGCTGATAAATATAAGAATCACCAACAAAGATTTATAATTACAAGCATTATAAAAAACTCAAATCTTTCATGCATGGTTAATATTAAATTTATTATTCCTTTTTTAGTGTTTTGAAAAGCTAATTAGATTAATTAGTTCAAACAGGTAATTTCTAATATATATTTTCACTTTTGTCCTTGTTTTAATTTGAGTAAAGAAAATCAACAACTTAAAACTTGAATTCTAAAAATAAGATATGCTCTGAAATATTAGTTACATTTTAAATTGAAATACAAATCAATGATAAAAAAAATAGTACCATTTAAACTTCGCACACATTTGCTATCTAAGTTCTTTAATAAATTAACATCCAGCAAGTCTTGATCTTCAGGGATATCTTTTAATGCTAAGCGGGCAAACAATATATCAAGCTAAAAAGGTAACATAAAATTAAATTTTGGAACATTGAATAGTAAATTATAAGTAAAATAATAACTACTCCAAGAAAATAAGATGCAAATAACTTAAGAATATATAGAAGAAAATATTATAAGACCAAAATCATGGGTAAAAAATGATTTGTATATTATGCATGATAATGTTGGGATTACATATTCCTAACTTTTTTTATTATATTTTTTACTTAATTATACTTTAAATATTACTTAATAATACTAATATTTAAATGAAATGTCAATTTGATTTAAATTATTCATTTATTTTTCTTATTGATACATAACGAGTTAATTTATTATAAGAAAACAAATGCCCCCAGAAATTTTTCAGATTAGCAAGTACCATATATCAAAAATACTCTAAGCATACTAACTCATAAGAGATGTCAACCTAATATAAGAATTTTTAGTTTTGGAAATTATTAACTGGTTAAAAAGTAATAGCAACACTAAAATAATTTTTTAAAAAAAGGGCAGCTGACATAGTTATACCCTAAAATAAAACAAGCAGACTGCCAAATCAAAGCTTTTTCTAATAACTGGAAGCAATTTGAATTTTTCCCTCTGGTCTTGGCACATCCATATGATTTTTTTAAAAATAATAATCCTGAAGTAATAGAAATAATGTAGATAACTATGTAGCAAATAATAACTTTGAGAGCATATAATAACTGCAACTGTCAACAAACCTCATTTTCCAAGCTTAGAATACGACCAGGAATATTATAATTTAAAAACAATATTTATAATTGATCTGCATCTATTTGCAGTTAAATTTTTTATTCAAATTTCAGTTATGTGAATTTAGTTGCACACTCAAAACATGCATTTCTTTTTTATTCATCAGTTTTTCTCCAAGTTATATAAAATCTCAAAACTGCCATAAAACCAGTTTAATAGAGGATAAATTTTCTTACATTGCACTGTAAAAGTAAAATGTAATCAATCAAATGTTGGGATTCATTATGTAGTTTAACATCCAATTGGTCCCCACTGGTATTAGAACATATTATTTTGGTACATACAATCCTCTCTAATAATATAGAGACATAACTTACTTTTTCAGATGAATCACCACATTGATGTCATTAAATTGCTAAAATTAATCATTGTTTTCATTTATATTATTTTTTTAATTTATATGTTTAGTTTTTATTTTTATTTTTTTTTGTAGTTTGTATTAAAATGAAAAATTATAATTATTTTTCATGGAAACAATTTAAAGTATTGGATACTTTAGCATAAGCTAAAACAGTAGCAGTAACGAATTTTAAAAAATTCAAATGAGAAAAAACAAGTCTCTTATATTGTTTTAAAAAACTTAACCATATCAATCACTCTTTAGATTACAATAATTTTTTTAATTTGTATTTGTGGAGGATATGATAACAAATTAAATTTTAGTTTAATTTAAAAAACTGAATGATATTACTTTATGAAAAAATTTTAATTAGAAGAGCTTATATTTACAAAAAACTTTTCAGTAGTAAACTGAAAAAAAGTAAATTGGCAATTCAAATGCATAATATGTAACAACTGCAAAAGTATAACTTCCCATCTAACATAAATCAATGTATTAAAGGTATATGTCCATTTTAACTTACTTCTATTCCGTCAAACACCATTTTTATGACAGGAACAAATGCTTCTTCAACAGTCTAAATAATAAAATATAAATATTAATTCAAATACTAAGGGTGTGCATTTTACAATAAATGTATTTAAAAAAAAGATTTTCATTAAAATATGAAGGACGATTTTAATTCTATTAATATATTTTCAAGCATATAATTGTGTGATAAGTTATAACATTTTTCAGCAACAAATAATTTCTAAGTTCGCATAAAAAAAATCTAACAAAAGACAATATTAATTTTAAAAATTTAAGAGTAAACATTTTTTTAATCTAAATAATCTGAATACTTAACAATATCAATATCAGCCAAAATTTTAAGTTGAATAAAACAAAGTAATATTATAAAAAATACAACTTTATAATAAAGATTTAAGAAATAACATAACACTTTGATTTAAAATTCTAAATTATTGCCGTTACCAAAAAATTAACTTTTCTGCATATTTAGTTTATAGTATATTTCTTTATATTTTAATAACACTAATTAAACATCATATTTTATAAATTACATTTTAAGTCATGTTAGAAGTAAAATTATTGAGTATTATAGGAATATACGAGAAAAATGTTTTTAGTAAAATGTGCTTTAG
Organism: Latrodectus geometricus; assembly: GCA_026290005.1. Lineage (NCBI taxonomy): Eukaryota > Metazoa > Arthropoda > Arachnida > Araneae > Theridiidae > Latrodectus > Latrodectus geometricus. The sequence goes on along the minus strand of JAPDSC010078857.1, from coordinate 65,053 downwards.
TAAGGGGCAGAATAAATATGTAAGCTAAATGAATTTAAATATCATACTTGAGAGTAAAATAACCAAATATTTTGGAGATAACAAAAATATAATTTACAAAAGGCAAATATTATGACATGCTATTTTTAATATTTAAAGAAAGTACAAATGACATTATAAAATGAATAGGAAAAAAAAAACTAAAAAAAACATGATTTATTAATTTTATTCACTGAGCAGTTTCTTCTCCATTATATTTAGCTTAAACATTTAAACAAAACTATTTTAAATTTAGAAAACTAATGATCATTTTTCTATCTCTATTATGTTAAATAGACAAGTCTCTCATGAGGACAATGATCAACCACCACTCAACAGTATATTTCCTTACCCATAACAGGAATAATAAATAATGAAAAAAGGTATTTTTGAAGACATTTGTACATAACAAAATTGATAAAAATGAGAAAAGAAAAAGAAAGGAAATAAACACAGGCCATTAATTTATAAATATCTACATATTAAATACAAATATAGTGAAAATTTTCAATAAAATAAGTTTTCAAAAGGAATAAAAAGGGATCTACATATCTGATTTATTTGAAAAAGAAGTCCTCACATTACTTTTATAAACAAGCTAGCACAAACAAAAATTTTCACAACTAATATGATTAAATTATATAAATAAAACAGTAATAAAAGTAAAAATATGAATTTTAAATGTGAACAAATCTTGGTCTTCTATGAGTCAGCTGATTTTCAAGAAAGGCATTACATTATTAGAAATAAAATCAATAATTATATGAGAAGTTGGTTGGTTTGTCAATCAAAATAATTTTTTCATACAAGGGGTACAATAGTTGAATATGGATTCCGAATTGAAAAAGCATGCCTGCCCAAGTTATGAGTTGAACAATTAAATTAATTCAGACTGTTAATATTCACCTGCATAATTATTCAGTGTAATTATTGAGAAATTTAGAAACAGGAAGCTGTCTAAATAACAATCTATAATCCAAAAAGAATACAATTACATTTAACCCTAATTTTAATATACTAGTGCATCATAAAATTATAAATTTTCGTTTGATAATTCTGAAATCAATCTGAAAATTTTTAAAAAAATAAATTCAACTGAGTATTACAATTATATTTCTAACATATTACAAAAAATTAATATGTAAGAAATATAAGTGTGTTTATCATTTCAAATAAAATACAGTATTTATCATGTTAAAATAAAATTCGGTTGTATGTGGGTGGCATATTGACTGTTAATTGTATATCCTTATTGCAACTAAATAAAATTAAGATAAATAAAGCACTAAAAATTATCTTGCTTCTAAAAATAAAATTCACTGCACATTTTTCATATAGAGCTATGAAGAGAGTAAAAATTTTTAATGTGACAATCTGAAATAACGAAAGCAAATGAAATGTTAAAACTTACTCTAAGATCTTTCACTTCTGGCTGTTTTTTTAATAATTCAACAAAAGTTGTAAAAAAATCCGTTCTTTCTACATGTCTTGGTGCTACACAAAGAGTATCAATATCAGCACCTATAAAAACATAACAAAAATAAGCAAAACAAAATTTTCTCAAAAGATTAATTAAAATGGAAGTTTAAAATTCTTACAAACTTACAGTGAAAACTGCTTTGAATTAAATATTAATAGAAGAAATCTCTATTGACAAAAGGCAATTATTCTATACAAGAATATGATTAACTTAAAAAATTTTCAAGATAAAAATGTTTAATGTGTGAAATAAATATTTAGTAATTAAATGTAAATGCAAAATATTTAGTCATTTAAATTTCAATTGTTGATTAAACAAAATTACACCAAAGGATACTGAAATCTACTCATTTTAATTATTTTTAAAATTTAGACTAAACAATGTTATAATGGGAAACAGACATGAATATATACATATATAATAAAAAATAATATATTAAAATGTAAAGCTGTACGAGTTTTCAAAGAAATTGTATTTTCCGGCAATAATTTACAATATTAAAAATTTTGTTATTTTAATGCTTTAAAGGCAAATTTTCATTTTCTACTTAGAAACATTCCATTAATGTGATTAAGCCATCAGCAAATTCTTTTGAATATAGATAATCAACCTAAAACAGTATTTTATGCATTGCATTTTATTACTGTCTTTCTGTAAAATCATTTATGAAAATATATTTTACATAACAGTTAATTTCACAATTATCTAGAAATGTACACAGGAATAATAATTATAATGCATCATGAATTAATTATTTCGAAAGAGACAGAGTATAATTAAAAACTGGGTTGGATAATTTAATAAATTGTGAGTTTCAGCCATAAGATAAGAATATTTATAAAAAAAAAATTATATAAAACTATAATAAAAATCCTAATTTTGTCATGACACAGATAAAGAATAATTTAGAAATTTGAATCCATAAAATATAGAAAAATTTTACCTTTAGTATGAACTCCCAACCTATATGATCCAAAAGTGTAGATTTTTCCACCTACAGTCTCAGCTACATTAGGAGGCATATTCTGGGGAAGAGGGATTTAAGTTAAAGACATTAACTAGAACTTTCTTTACACTGTATATACATATGCATAAAGTTTAAAACTTTTAAAATATACAATATAATGTTACCTTCTTCAAGCTTATGTCTTTTATCCATTGTTTTGCTAGGTCATTAATTTTGCAGAGAACATCCATCCTGAAAAACATAAACCATTATGCATTATAAATACATTTTATATACAATAGTTTAAGCATATAAAACAGTGACGAAAATAGCAAAGCTCTCCAAAAACATAAGTAAACAATGAAAATAAATTGCCAAAAACCATATGATATAAGAAGCATAAGATAAAAATATCCAAAAAAGAATTCATGAATTATATTAAAATAGTTTGACATTAACATTTTTACCCTAGTTATTTTTAAAGGATCAAATTTTCCAACAAAATAGGAAGAATTTCGCCCAAAATATGTAATATATCTACAAAAATAAAACCTTTATTTTGGATGTTCACCAAACCTTGGTTCACAATTGAACTTTGAACAATTGCATAAAACAGACTGAAACTTACATTAAAATGTTAATCTATAGCTATTCTAAAGTAGATGTTGTTTTATTTGGAAATTTTTCTGTAACAGCGTTTGTAATTAAATTTGATCATAAACAAAAATTATTTAAGTGTTTTGTAAAGTTGTTTGACAATTTAACAGATTTAAATGCTATATTACTTTCTTTCAGAACTTTTCTCCTTTTAAGAACAAAAACATATGGTTCTTATTCCTCTTTTAAAATTGTAATCTATATGCAATTGCTGAAAGAATAAAAAAATATTTATGGATTTAAAAAGAAAATCCTACATTTCCAGAACTATTTCTTAAATTTTTAATAATGATATATATTATCTCTCTTTACAATTTTAAAAATTACTGCCCTTTAGAATATGTATTTATCTTTATCGGAGTCTGTGCTAGATAGGAAATGCATTGGATACAAAGAAATGACTTCTGATTTCACTGTTTAATAACTTAATAACTAAAGGTAATTTTCAATGTTTGCTGTGACCAACTTGTTTAAGCTATTTTATACATGAAACCTCAATTAATGGGACAAAATAGCAATATGTACAAAATTATACGGATACTTAATACCGACAAAAACTTTTTTCCAAATCAGTTTCCCCTGTAAGCTAGATAAAAATGATAAAAGTTTCATATAGTATTCAGTGCCATACAGAATAAAATACTTTATACCATATAAAATTATCTAAATTTACATTTTATCAAATACTTTGAGTAAGTATAGTGATAATTGCACCAAACTGGTGTTCACTCCATTGGAATATTTTGCATCTAATGATGTAATGTAATTGTGAACACTCATAAAATTTGTTTTTGAGTGCTAGTAAACCATAAAGCTTTTGATGTGTGTTTTATTTTCTTTTGACTGCAATTCAAGTGTGTGAAATGGTTTATTTAGTTTTAAAATTTTTGTATTTGTTTGCATTGTTAAAATTACTTTGAAAGTTAATTAAATTTGAATTTAAATATAAATTTTTATTTTATTGTGTATTTAACGAAATTTATTTTGAAACTCTATTTTAAGTTTATAAAGTTTAAAGACCCGAATACAGGTGTTCACACAAATACCATTGAAGCACCTTTTTGGCAAAAAGTGGTATCTTCAGGGTATAAATCATATATTAGATCAATTTTATTCATATTTCACAAGGTACACATAGAAAAATAATTCTGAAAACATTAAAGCTGAATTTTGGAAACAATAAAATCTGTGTACTGTCTGACTGGAGCTGACATTTTTTCAAATTTTGAACAGCCAATTATTTCAATTCCTATATTTAATTAATATTGGCACTTAATGTTATACTTAATCTATAAATATTTGACACACACATATATATGTATATAACATTTTTAGATTTATTAAGAATTTGTTAAAATCCTAAGAGTATAACAGAAATATAAAAGTTTTGTTCCATTTGAAATATTGAAAACAGCATTTGTAAATAAATCAAATGATAATCAACTATTATTTGAACTTCCTGTAAAGTTGCTTATGAGATGTAATTGAGTTAAATGATATTTAAACTAAACACTGTGGCACGACAGCCCATCAAGGGGTCAAGGCTTACAGTGCTCATATCTGTTATCTAAAACGAGGGCTCTGAGGTGCAAAGCATATATCGCAGTTAGATGGTCAGCCTAATGAGAAACCTCCAGTGTTTAGTTCCAAAGTATACTTGGTACTCAATATGATCAAACCACATAAGTGATGAAAGGTTGAATCAACCTTGTCCAACCCAAGGATAGAGCCTCGAACCTGTATGTTGAGAGCGTGAAATGCCACCCAGTTTCTGCCTTTGAGAATGAAAACATGCGATTCCTTTTCCTCTTTTAAAATTGTTATCCTATATTCAATGGCTATATTTTAATGAAAGTAAATATTTTAACTATCTTCTTTAAATGACGAAAGACCATTCCATTAGATAAATTTATTTTTTTTTGCTATCTGATCCATTGTTAATTGTGGCTCTGACTCCACAAGATTTCGAAGACTGTCATGTTCAAAATCAACAAGATGTCCTGAATGGGGTGCTCATCATCAATGCTGCTTTCCCCAACTTTAAATTTTTTAAACCATTTCTGGATAGTCTTTACACTAATACTGTGTTAATCATATACACTGTTAATTTTATCACTGCAGACCTGACAGATTCACCACACGAAAATAAAAAATGCAGCACAGAAAGTTTGTACTGATTAACTATATTAATCTTCTATAAGTACTAAAAGGCATTCAATATTTATGAAAATTATTGATGAAATGAATTATTGATGAAAAAAACTTGATCAATAGATAAATATGATGATCCAAGCCAAAAATAGTAGTCTGCAAGGAAAAGTTCTTTCAACCATTTTGTGATGTTGCATTGCAGATTCCCTTTCACAAGTTTTAAACAAGCCTTGTATAACCACCATTGGATATGCAGATAATTTAGTTATTATCGTCAGAGGAAAATTTAACAAAACGATCTCTAGCCTCATGTATAATGCCCTTAAACGAGTTGAGACTTGGGATAATAATGAAAAATGTTCTGTGAATCCTCAAAAAACTATGATTCCCTTCATAAGAAAAAGATTTGGGGTTGGCCACTGATCAGCTGTAACATGCAATACTCCACTCAAAATTGTTGAGTCAGTAATGCTTGCTCACCAAGAGTTGGCAATCTAAAGAGCTAAAAAAAAATGCTGGTTGGGAAAATATAAACTGACCACTGGTAATAAAGCTGACACGCAAATTGACAATAGGTAAATAGCAATCTCAATATCTTTCTGAGAAACCAAATTTGCTCTTGAATGTAATTGGGTACAATTAATTATAGCTAAAATAAGTCATCTGAGCACCGCACCATCTGTCATTTATTTTTTAAAGCATAAATAGCATTTCTTTCAAAACTTTATTGTAAAATTTTTCAGATGGAGAACATTTTTTTTATTAGATTATGCGCAGTCTACATAATATGCAAAAAGAAATTCAAAACTTCTTAAATCAAGTTTTCCCTTAAGCATGAAATCAATAGATTAATACAAAATATTTACTCTGAAAACCTCACAATAAAATCCTTCAATGGAAAAATTAGTAAGTATTCAAATTTTTAAATAGTCTTTTACCTAATATTTAAAAGTACTAAATAAAACATTTAAGATTACAATCATATATGCAACTTCATAAGCATTTTAGTAAATCAGAAAAAAAATTAAAGTAGATTATATGAAAAAGATATCGAAAATATTTCAGGGAACTTTTTACGAGTACTTGAAAAAAAGGTTTTCAATGTACTGGAAAAAAATTTCTCAAAACAACAATTATAAGACCTTACTTGATTTGCATATAGAAAAAAAATAACTCTAAAATTAACATCTATTCATAAGCAAATAAAAAAATTGTTATTAACACTTATATATTTTAATATTTAATGCAAATAGTTATAGAGTAATTATCAATTATATGTGATAAAGATTAAAAGATGCTTACCTATGAGCTAATTCTTCCTTTGATTCAAACAAATTAAACTGTTTTAACAATTTTTCAAGCTGTTTAGTTTTTACAATATCTTCAGGTCTCGGTGATGCTGTACTAATAGGTGATGTAACTCCTGGATAATTTGTCTGTTCACTTTCCTTGGTTGATGATGAAGCTGCATTATTATTCGTAACATTTGAGGTTGCCATATTTGATGTATTAACTGATGAGCTAGTCGGACTATTTGATGAAGTAGAGGCATTACTAATAGTTGTACTTGCATTGCTATTATTGACTATTTTACTGAAAAAAATTCCAACATTATTTAAATTGAAAATAATGGCAATAAAAAT
>JAPDSC010078857.1:26368-37575 GCA_026290005.1 Latrodectus geometricus | reverse complement strand
ATATATATATATATATATATTGAGTCTCCAATATTCTGTTTCATACACTATTAAACAACAAGATATGGACGTCAGGATTCTGCCTGCTCATCCGTTAGCGCGGTGCTTGGGTTGTTCTAGTATACACATCTATTACTTATATATATATATATATATATATATATATATATTGAGTCTCCAATATTCTGTTTCATACACTATTAAACAACAAGATATGGACGTCAGGATTCTGCCTGCTCATCCGTTAGCGCGGTGCTTGGGTTGTTCTAGTATACACATCTATTACTTATATATATATATATATATATATATATATATATTGAGTCTCCAATATTCTGTTTCATACACTATTAAACAACAAGATATGGACGTCAGGATTCTGCCTGCTCATCCGTTAGCGCGGTGCTTGGGTTGTTCTAGTATACACATCTATTACTTATATATATATATATATATATATATATATATATTGAGTCTCCAATATTCTGTTTCATACAGACGACAAGTATTAACGGATCATCAAGTATATAATCAGCGTTTAGTGATGTCAGCATGTATTACTGTAAAAAGTCAAGAAAATGGCTAACTTCCACCGTGTCAAATAGCTGCTGACGGAAATGTATTCATTTGCAAATACTGTGGAAAGCAGTCAGGATGTAATACATCACTTGTCTCTGCTACAGATTCGTTCCACGTGTTTAAAACGATTGATGATTTTTTTTATTTGCTTTTTCTGCCTGCCTCGAAGAACAGGGACTGGAAAATCCAGGAATTGATTAGTTTTTCCTCTGCCACCACAAGCATGAAAACGCAGAGACTTGTTGAAAAATGAATCACGTGAAAGAATAGCACGTGATTGCAGTTTAATTTTTATGGTGAAAGAGTACTAGTTATTAATCCTTAATTATTTTTTTTATTTTTTTATTTTTTTATTTTTATTTTATTTTTTTTATTTTTTTTATTTTTATTTTTTTTTTTTTTTGTCTTACGTTATGCCAAAGAGTTTAGGGGAACATTTATCAGTTTGTTAAATTAAAAAAGAAATTTTCGAAACCCTTAAGAGCATCATAGAAAGACACAGCGACTGAAATTGGTGTTTCTTACTCTAAATTGTCTTAATTAGGGTTTCATGTCAGAAAGTTTATTGCCGTTTCTCATTCTACTTTGGTTTAATCTAATGATGAAATGTCCAGATTCTTGGAGATATCTCGTTTATTATTTTATTAAAAAAATTATTATGGGATACATATATATAGCTAACTAAAATACTTAACTTATAGAATAATATCTTTCATTAAAATTATATTTCCTCAAACAGCTAAATTCAATTCCCTAACATGAACTTTTTAAATCTTGCTATCCTCAGTGTCATAGTAAAAAGAGCTCTTCAACCTTGACACATTTGTAACATTTCCCACACATTTGTAACAACTATAACAGAAGTCTAATAAAACTTTTTTTTAAAATTTTTTGTGTATTATTAATTTTTAATTTTTTTTTCATTCCTTTTTTATTTATTTATTTTTTATTCGAAGATTCAATTTAGAAAATGCATTATAAAAGCAAAATGAGCTACAATGAATTAATTTGATCCAATTTTTATAATACGCATATCATGCATTTGTATCATGCAAAGATATATCATGCATTTGTTTTAACTTGTCATAACTAAGGTGTTTTCTTAACTAAGGCAAGAAACTGGGACAGGATTTTTTTGTCCTCTGGTTATCATATAGAGCAGGGGTGGCCAAGACGTCGACCACGGTCGACTGCTAGACTTCGAAGACATTTTAGGTAGTCCACACGACCATCCCAATAATGACCTCGGATATTAACCATTTAATTTATAACTTATGACAGAATAAATGAATTATTTAAAATAAAAATTTACTACAGTCTGTGCAAAGATTTACGATTTAAAGATTTATGATTAAAGGTTTGCGATTTAAAACCTAAAACAGACATGATGAGTGCGATGAAAACATTCAAAAAAATTATAGAAAGGTATGCATCTCAATTAAGAAAACATAAACTGAGAAACTTTAAAAAAAAAAAAAAAAAAAAAAAACCCCATGGAGGAAGAGTGCATCCATAATCCAAACCGAGACTTCGAAAATTTTGCTTAATACTTACTTGTTTTGTTTGAAGAATTTGAAAGAAGATTCGCTGACTTAATTAGGTTGAAAGAAATACTCAATTTTATGATATTTCCATTTCATGAAAATGTCAACATTGATGAAGTATCTGAAATAATAGGACATTTAATAGATGTCATAGTCGAGGAAGAAATTATTAAATTAAGATGCAATATATTTCTTAAATCCAGAGCATATTTAGTGATACTGATTTTTGGAAATTAATTTCTGAGGAAAAGTTTCCAAATATTTACAAATTGATTTTGTATTTGAAATCATACTTTAGATCGAGGTATCTTTGCGAATTTTCTTTTTCAACCTTGAACAGAAAACAAAAATTGGTCGCATTTAACAGATGAACATTTAATTTTGTTTTTATGCATTGCAATAAGCTCCAGCCACAAGTACCAGCCATAATAACCAGCCATGCAATAAGTACCAGCCACAGTATGATAAACTTGTCTCAGATATACAGAGCCAAATTTCAACTAAACGAAGTGAATAGGATGGTCAGATTTTGATATATATGAATACTTTGATTATTTTCGTCAGTAAATTTTTATTTTGTAAATATTGATATTCAGTTTTTTTTAGAAAAATTACATAATTTACCATATTTTCTTGTTACCGAAAATAAATGTGTACATTAATTTAGCTCTGCCTTTGGTAGACCGCCTTCGATTTTTTAAATGTGGAGTAGACCCCGGATCCCAAAAGTTTGGCCACTCCTGATATAGAGTAACCATTGTGTAATAATTAGTGTGACAGAAAATCTTCAAAGAAAGTTACCGGTCGAAGGTTTGAATATGGGAATTTTGAAGTTAAAAAGTGCCGAACACATTCATCAACGGAAAAGCGGCTCTGAAAAACAGCAATTTATTTCTGACTTACGCCGACAATGATTCTTTAAGATTTTTTGTCATACACTATAATACGTGCATTCTTGCTGCTTCTATGCCTTTTTATTGAATTAGAAAAATATTGTTTCGTTGAATTAATAAAATATATGTAACGTAGATCTAACTGATGACTCCCTCCTACAGTGTTTTGAATATGAAAAAATCATGAAATATACAATACTTGTAATCAACAAAATGAATAATTTTAGCAGTTTAAATATTCAATATTTGTTTTCATATTCAAATTATTTTCAAATATATTATGATATTTTCGAAAGAAATTATAATGATAAAAAATTAGATCGTTTATGAAACATATTTTTTTAATGAGTAAAATTAATCCTGAATCTGCGCTATTCTGGCTTGATCAAAAAGTTAATATTATTTTTTGTATTTACTTAAATGTAAACATTATTTATTTTTCATTTTAATATTCAAAACAATTTATGACTACTTTTTTTGTATTGCGTACTTTTTTATTTTGCTAATTACCAGCATTACTTAATTTTGAATTTCATATTCAAAACTGTATATGAGAAATTTAGTAGTTATATCGTACAGGATATACTTTTTTAATTCAATAAATTGATATTGAATATGCTCATTTTTTCTATCATGCCTTAATTAGAAAATTATTAACTATAAAACTGTTGTTTGTTTCGTTACATTTGAAATCATGGGTAAGTCACTTTTTACCGTTTTTAAATGTAGTCTAAATCATGAATGTTTACTCTTTTAATTAATGTCTCTTTTAATTAATGTTTTAATAAATGTTTAAAATATTCAGTGTTATTGCTTCCAAAATTTCCTGAAATCTACCTTTCTCTATTTGTGGGTTTTACCGATTCAAGTTTTCTTGCCAACAATAAACATGATAAAAAATTTACATATTAATGTAGTAATTTAAGTCATTTTATTAAATTTAAATGAAATAGAAAAAATGTGAAACATTTCAACTCTAGTTTATTGAATTGAGAAAATATGCCTTGTATGGTCCAACTGCTAGAGTTTTTATGTTATTTTCAATACGAAATTTAAAAAATAAATGCATGCTGTAAAAATAATTAGCAAAATAAAAACTATAACTAATAAAAAAAAAAGATAGCTTAGATGTAGAAACTTGTTTTAAAAAAAAATTGAAATAAATTACTAGGTCTTTCTTGTAATAGGAATGACAAACTATAATTTAAACTAAAATTGTAATCAACCATGAGTTAACGAAAGAAGTATATATTCACAACTAAAATGCTAAAATTTATACACTCTGCAGGTTATCTTGGTATAAACGAGAAATGAAATGGTTGAAACTTGTTTCATTTTTCAAATCTCTTAGATAATCTGTAAATTACTTACAAAAATAATTTGCACATTGGACCTTTTGCAACTGTAATGTCTCTATGAGTTCCATTCTCACTCTTGTTACACAAGGAGTGGTTTTAAAATGATATAAAATGCCTTCGTGTCACGATGAGTCAGGACTTCGTTGTGGTCATAAATAAGATGTCGTCAATGTTACCTCCTTCTCACTATTTGAATGACTACGGATTCCAATAAGTAATATTCTTTTGGATATTCCTCAGCTCAGATTTTGAGGAGAAGGCCGGTGGGGGGGGGGGTTGACAAGGCAATGGGGACACTTTCGCTCTCAAGGAAACTGAAAGACATCTGTTCATTCCTTTATAATACAATGTCCAGGAGGAACCAACATATAAATCTTCAATCAGATACGCTTTCGGTCACATTGTTCTGAAAAGTACTTTAAGTGCGAAATAAAAGAAATCCCGAGTAAGTTGGCGAAAACGAGATTCAAATTGAAAGAATGTGAAATACCAAAAATATTGAATTTAACTCTGAACACTCTCTCTTCTATGTTAAATTTATTCAATTTAGAGACTCTAAGACTGATAAAAAAGCATAAAGATCGGAGTAATTGGATATTAAGTGAAAATTCCTTGCAAAATGGGTGCATATTGAATTTAAAATGTAATCACAGAATACAACTCAATAATAATTATTTCAAACGATGATCGCGCACAAATAACATAAATAACATATAAATTTTTCATGTATATATACATATAATTTATGATTTCACTGATGTATATATACATATGTATATATCTATAACAGTGGTTGTGTGTGTGTGAAATTTTATTATTATATAAACTATATAATTAGATGCTTTGCTCTTATATTGTTGTGATTGGAACAAAAAAAAAAAAAAAAAAAAAACATATCATAGCTTAGATTTTGACACTGTAGAGTAATTCTTTTTTTTAGTAAAACACTTTTTAAACTCACTGGTAATAACACACAGAAATCTCTCTCTCTCTCTGTGTGCGTGTGTGTGTGTGTGTGTGTGTGTAAGTAATTTGCTAATTTGGAATAATATCAATCTAGTGTTGGTATGTACGGAAAATCCCGACACGCCGCTAATAATTTAAAAAAAAATATATTATTAAATACAAGAAAATACGTACTATTTTTTATTTATCTTTCAACTTTATTACATTACTATATATATATTTCATTTTTATTAAAAATTTATTTCTTTTTGAGGACATACACTGAAAAAGTATTCACTCATTTTTGCTAGATTTTTTATTTTCGTGAGAAAATATAATCTCGTAAAATGCTTTCTTTTATGGCCTGAAATAAATAGTAAGAAATTTTTAACTAATCTAATTTCAGGAAATTTTCAGTTTGTAAAATCAGCGGTATCTACATTTTCGCGAAAATTAAGGCTCGCTTAAAATAAGTGCTTTTTCAGTACTTCGTATATACTGCGGTGGCCAAGAATTCAGTTAAATTTTTATCCGTTGTTGATACCAAAAAATCCGTATGCTATGAAATGAATTTTTATACCAAAATAGCCCCTTCGGCTGATTTATATTTTATTTCGAAATTTTGATTTAAATTAAGTTAAACTGCAATTAACACTAATATGTTTACTCCCTGCAAAGCTGCATATTTAATTTAAACGATACAAAATTCAAAGCTGTATTTTGTTGTACTTCTACACTTTTTTTTTATAAGTGTCAGGTATGAGTTGGGAATAAAAAAAACAAATTGTGGTAACGGGTTCCCCCCTTATTTTACACTCCCACTCCCTTTACTTCTTATAACATTTACTTTTTCTTCGACTTTCAAAAAAACATTTTTTTTTTTTTTGCTAATTGCAGCTTATATATTTATTTATTTCACAATACGACACCTATTGGAAAAAAATCGGAACCTGGATGTGAAGAGTCCCTTTAAAATTTAAATAATTCATCATTTTGCAACAAAACTCTCTTTTTTCAAACATTCCACTTAAGCATGCTTCTTTGAAGCATTTCTGTTCTAAATTAATGTATTTCATAGCGCAAATAAATAGCGTTTTCAAAAAAATAATAAATATCGTTAAAGATATTATATAAACAGCTTTATTTTTTAAATAGCAGACTTTTCCTAAAGCTTTTTGCACATTTTCCGTTGGAAAAGCAAAAAGATTTGCCGAGCTAAAAGCAAAAGGATTTGCTGAGCCAAAAGCAAATAGAAACACGAAATCATAATTAAAAAGAAAAATTGTTGCCTTAAGCCACTTAATAACTTGCATTAGAAAACGATTTTTTAAAAAAAGAATATTCTCTCTCTTTCTTTCAGGGAAAATATTATCCATGAAAAGAATTATTTTTCGATAATCGAAAATCTCGTTTTATTAAATTAAATTTATAAAATACGCAATATAAATAATCCCTTTATTTTATTTAAATATTAACGAAGCAAATATATGTATATTTTAAATATGTCTATCATTGTTTTAAAAGTTTTTAGAAGCTAAATATCGATAAGTTTTTCAAGAATCTTCACGAAATTATCGCTCTTGATCGATCTCGTGCTTTGATCTCAAGTTTATCGCACTTCGCGATGAGTTGGATCCAGACAGATGTTTTTCATAATAAATGCTTTTTTTGCTATACAATTTATTATACTTTAATCATACTGTGCATTTTTTATCTTATGTGACACTCATATTATCAAAAATACATATTTTATACTATTCGCCGAAAACAATTGCCGCGAATTATACGACGCTGCGGATTATAAGTGTTCTGAAAGACCTATACCTCAAAGGTTTTTGTAAGAGACTTCAATATCTGTGGCTTAAATATTTTCGATTGGTATATATATTCCCCTGTCGCAAGGGAGAAGCTCAAAATTCTCTGAAGCCCCCCTCCCCATCGTTCATACATAATGTAACGTAGTGGAAAGGCAGCCTTCTTTACAAGATAAATTCTGTTGTCATTGTCACTGTTGAACAACGAAAAATGGATGTTGCATTTCTGCCCTTTTAACGACGTTTGACGATATGGGTAAGTGGGAGTATACCAGATTTCATTTCCTTCAACATTTGAACAGGGAAGAAATTTATGAAAAGGCTTCCCGGGTGTCGATTCACGAGGTTCTTATTGAAATGCCTTTCAACGTCTTTCGGTTGAAAGGCTGGCATCTATGGAATGTCAATGTATCCAACCAGGCAGACGAGCATGCTTTTGCAAGCTCGTCTGTCTGGGTGGTTACTTTGATATCTGGGTCTGGATGGACAAAATCCACGAGCATCGGGTTAGATGCTTGGGATTCTTTTTAAGAGAACCCACGAAAAACTTAAAACTATGCACCATTCTCCGAGTTACTCATTTAGAGCTTCTTTTCAGTAAGAAATATCTCCGCTAAGATTTTTCCCCTGCAAGTGTCAGAAACGTTGATTCCTTAAATGTACATTTAATGAGCAACTCGCTGTGATTTTTGGTTTTAATCTTTTGAATGTTATTTCTTATACAAACAAAATAGGATTCTTTGGTAATTTTACAGCTTTTTTTAATTATCAGTATATACTGTATTAAAAATTTTAAAACATAAGTTTTGTACCTAAAACTATTTTGAATGAATGTTTTAACGAGGAAAACACACACATAGTATATTTTCAAAGAATTTTCTCCATATATTCTGCATTATTCTATTATTAATGAAAGTGAAACACTTTTCCGTATTTCATTTATTTTTTTATCTCAAGTTTTTTTTAGTTATCCAAAAATCACTCTCCCATTAAAATAGTTTAGAAAATTTAAACGTTTAAGTGACTGATACTAATATTTACTTTATTTTTTCGCTTATTTATACATGATGAATTATTAAATTTGTTTTCGAAATAAAAACGACAGAAATTTTTCAATTATGAAATATATATTACATAAATGAAATACGTATGATATCAAACAATTTGAATTTTGTATATAATTCTACTATTTTTTTTATATTATTTTCTTAATCAAATTAATTTCTAATTTTTACATGATAAATTGTAATTAAATCATTCTATGAAAATAATTTTTATAATTTACTAAAGGATTTAAAAATAACAATAGCATTCGCGTAATGAATTCTTTCCATATAAATAAAGCCTCTGATAACTCATTTCTCTATTGATAAGTCGAAGTTGAGAATTATATCCAATATGATATAATACTAACCTTCGATTTATAAAGTTTTGAATAAAGCCTCTTTTCCAATTATTCTTTTTTTTTTTTTTTTTTTTTTTTTTTTTTTTTTTGAAAACTGAATGCTATACAAATTCGAATATCTGGTGAATTACTTCTTAGCATGTATGATAGTGTATATTTAAAATTTTATTTTTATTTGTTACTCAATGAGCTGCGTCACCAGATAATTTATTCTTTCCATTCATCTTAAAGTGCAGAAGTTCGATTCCGGCAACTGCTGGCCAACAGCAGAGCTGGTTTTCAATTTATTTATTTTTCGCAATCTTAATGTTTACCATACCAGCTGAATATTGTTGTGAAACATTTTTTCTCGTATCGTGTATTGCTTGACGGAAAAAATATAATAAACCATATTTAAAAACGAGAAGACAGGGAAAGTTTTGAGCCCCCGACAGACGTGTAGTGTGAATTCTGCTGTGTGTACATCATAGCCCCTGAAAATTTGGGTTGACCATTGCCTTGTAACACGGTATCATTTTCTTACGTGTGAAATGTACTGAGTTCGATCCCAGCAACTGTTAAACAACAGATGATGGGTGTTATATTTTTGTTATCTACATATATATTCATTGATATATTTTGAATGTCCGTGGCGTAATAGAATTGCAGTGTTCTTTGGAGTAGAAGGCTCTGGGTTCTATCCCAGCCCACAGTTTAACAATGGGATGTGAGTGTTATGTGAGTTTAGCTTCTGCGTACATTTCAATCAAGGTTAGCGCTTGCGATATTATACAATAATGCATTATCCATGACAGGTCCTCTTTGAACATCATTTACGTGGTGGACATTAAAATATATTGCATCAATTTAAGCCCTTGAGCTGTTTCTTGCAAGATATTAGAGCCACAATTTCTACGCCTTCAGTTGCAATTTTCAAGCAGTTGCTTGTGTATCAAGCATCAAATTATGCAAATTGTTGGTTTCTCGCAGTGTTTCAGACGGCAGTTTTATGAATGGAAGTTCCGTGTATTTTCTTTTCTTCACTTTTTGACAACAGCCAAACAATAATTCACTTTGGTTTTAAAGAAGCACAAAAATTCCCTACCTACCTGAAAATATGATCATTTCCTTTGTTTCAAACCAATCTAAAGATTACTCGTTTTGTTAGACATCTTTCAATAAAATACTTATAAGATCTGCTCTGTTTTCTTTAACAAAAACTAAAATTTTATTTGAAAGCTAAGAGTGTTTCATTGACTAAACAAGCCTGCTGGGGACATTATTGAAAAGATATAAATATACAGAAAATCAAAATCCGTAAAAATAATCATTTATCACTTTTATCGAGTTTAAGTGCCGCCTACTCTGTCTAGTGGTCAGCATTCCTGACTGCGGATAGGGAGGTCTGGGTTCGAATCTCAGTCGGAGCATGGACGTACTTTCTCTCTCCTGTCTTTCTCTTTTCCTTGTATGAATGGTTGCCTACCCTATAAACGGGTTCCTATGGTATGTGTGTACTGAGGAAGTCGGACTCCACACCCAATTGCGGTTCAGTTGAAAGAGTGGAGCAGCGCACTCATACTGCCAGCCTGGCTGCCACTCGACAAAAAAAATTCGAGTTTAAGTAATTTTTTTCGACAAAAAATATTAATCAACTTCTTCAAGTTTCTGAAATATTGATACAAATATAAATATCATTTCCAGACTGTTCATTTGACAAGGCCTACCATCTTTAAGAATCCGAAAATTTTATACTCCCCAATATTTTTGAAGAATATGTTAATAAATGATATTTAATATATATATATATATATATATATATATATATATATATATATATATATATATATACACGGTAAACAATATTTGGTTTTTTCATAGACATTCGTCAGCATTTACATATCAAAATTTTTCCAGTTGTTGAAAGCAACTTTTTTTACAACTTTTATTAACTTGTGTCATAACATTAATCATATATACGTAGTTGTTTTTATTCAAGAAACTTATATGACATTCTTTCTCTTCGTCACAGTTAAAATTAGGAGAAAATGAAAATTATATATAGAGAGATAGATACATATAGATAGATAAGTGTGTGTTTATGTATGAATATACACACAAATATGGATAAATACATACAAAAGAAATAAATTACTAAGCTGCTTTATTCGTTAATCTTTGGCACATGTATCTTAATCACATTATTGGTCATTCCCCATCACAGTTTGATTTCATTTTGTAGAATAACACTATCGGGAGTATAGAACTATTGTCTACAAGCAGTAAAAATTAAATTAGCATAAGATAATGAAAAGGATTATTTGAGAAGTTTGGCAGCGTTAGCAAGTTAGAATCGTTAGAGTTAGGAATGTTCTTTAATTTTATCCTTAATCTTTCGACATGTTTTGTTAGTGTATTTACACTCCATTTGACATCCATTTCTTTTATTTAGTTCAGTATAAAAAATAAATCCAATTAAGAAAATTCAATAAATTTTTTTATTAAAATTTCAACAAAAAAAAAAAAAAAAGGAAATTTTCCTTTTATCAACATGATTACATATTGCATCGATCACTGAGGTATTCTCATGCAGTACTTGCCGGACACCAAATTGCAACAAATCTGACAGGAGCCAATATATTGTGCAGTACCCACCTGAACAAACATTTGGGAGAATAGAGCCAACACCT
>JAPDSC010078857.1:0-16272 GCA_026290005.1 Latrodectus geometricus | reverse complement strand
TATATATATATATATATATATATATATATATATATATATATATATATATATATATATATATATATATATATATATATATATATAGAGAGAGAGAGAGAGAGAGAGAGAGAGAGAGAGAGAGAGAGAAAGATTATACATTGTTGTTCGCATTTGAATACTACTAGTACGAAACGATCAACGCTTTAAAAATAAAACCAAGCTTGTTACTTCAATATAAATTACATTTTTATCTAAACAGGATTACACTTTGATTAAAAGTTAGTATTTCTTTCTAGATAACTTTTTCAAATAAAAGAACTAAGTAAAACAAATAATTTGTACAATCATTCCTTTTAAATACATTTACAAAACTTTCACGGAACAGAGAGAGAGAGCCACAAGAAAAACTCCTACTTACGAAAACATGAAAGACTGGACGTTAGCTTAATCAATGAAAGTAAGAAAATGAAACTCTATATGTATGTGCGTGATTGTGTAGAAAAAACGCGAAATCGCTGAAAAATATAGCTACTATAACTACTCTAAATATGGTCAGCTATAACTACTCTTTACATTTGCTGTTGATTAAGTAGAAGCTGTTGAATTAAAAATTACTAAATTGACCATTTGAAAATTAATTATTTTTATAACATAAAGCAATTAAAAATAATAAGGAGTTCACCGAGACCTATGATATAAAAAGTTCTCCTAGAAGACAATTACGCAGTTGATGATAAAAGCTTTTAGAACACTCTTAAGCTGTGTCTTTATTAAAAATGATCAGTAAATCTATCTTGTTCACTGAATAAAGATTAGTGTTAAGCTTTTAGTTTACTGTATTCCTCTGATATTCAAGAAGAAATATTATTTTAAATGTTCCGATTGATTATTCAATGAATTTTAATTGCATTAGATCCATTCTTGACCAGACATCTTATGTTTTTACACATTAATAAATTTTTCCTTGACAAAATTATCTTTTTACAATTTTAAAATTGTTCATTCATGGATAACATAGTGATAAAGTAATTTTAAAGTTTTTTTTATTTTTTATTTATTTTTTTTATAGGTTATATCAGACAGTAGGAAATATCAGGTGTTTGTTCTGCAGTTTTTTAATTTGAAGAATGATTAGTTTCGTTGTGCAACATTTAATTAATTTATTATCTTTTAAGAATATGAAAATTTAGAGTAATTTTCTTCAACTTATACTAAAGTAGTCTGGCTTTCACTTGACATACATACATAGGGGATAGAGTCATCCCCAGACTATACTTAAAGATTAACAGGGTTTGGAATAATCTCCCAACACCAACCACCTCGTAATTTTGAACCAAGTCAGGTGACGAGGTCACACCTGAGCTGGGTACTGCCTTCTCTCCACATCCTGTCACATCACACTATTAAAAAAAAAAAACATGGATGAATTACAGTAAAAATTACTGTCATTTAAATAGCTGTAAAAGGAACACTAAATATTACAGTGAATTTTATTGTAAAGTTCAACGAGAAAAAATCGCTTATCATTGGGCATGAACTTTAAATTTGTGGGATTATCACTTACTTTTATTTTAAAATGACGCCATTTTTATTTTTATTTGCATTTGTTTCAGTAAAAATAAATATTTTGCTTATATTTAGAATTTTGGAATGTTTGAATTTTTGTTGTAACTGAATCACCAAATATAAGGTGATGTACAATTTTTTTTATTATTTATTGTACAAAATGTTAGCTTACTTTGATTAACATAAATTTTTATCAATTTTATTAGATATTTCAGAAAATTCTAAGTTTAGTTTGTACAATTATTAATATGAATAAAGTGTCGATATTTTTTTACTAGTTTATTAATATTCAGAATATTTTATAGTAGTTTGATAACATAGTTGATTAATATTTTAATCATCAAAACTTCTTTGAAATTAGTATAGTATTTTATCTAAGCGTTTCCATTGTTATAAAAATTACTTGATTATTCAATTTCAAAACAAATATAATAATCAACTATATATTTTTTTAGAATTCTTTAATTAAATATTGTAACGTAGTGCAAGAGACATGACAATTGATTACAATTTTAATTTAAATTATTTCGATTTATTGATGAGAACAAATTTTAATATATACATAATTTTGGATCAGATTTACTGTACGGTCACCCTTGGCGCAATTTTTCCAGATTTGGCGGTAAGCAACATTTTATTTCTTCTTACATTAAAATCAAAAATATAGGCAATATATATATAATTTTTTAAATATTGCTTGTACAAAATGATTTTTGGCGAACTTTCGAATAAGTCGCCAAGAATGTTCGTACAGAAATTTTTTATGGATAATTTTTAAAATAACTTTTAAAAACAAACATGACTATATAATTAGTGGACAAGGCCACAAACTCACTCCCAGTGTGTTGTCTCTCTGAGAACCTACTCTAGTGATAAAAAAGTAAGCAAAAACATAATCAGAAGGGAAGAGGAGGGCGGCAGATTTTAGAGCGCATGCGTTATTCTGATTTTCGCCTTTGGGCGTCACAACTCCTTCCCGCTCTGGGAGGCGGCTTTACAACACTCAAAATGACAGAATCTTGGCGAGGGAAACAATGCCTGCCAATACTAGTTGGCGCTTATTTAAATCTCGCATATGAGCAACTACATTGTTTATGCTGAAAATTTGTCTTTTTTACCTCATGTGTATAAATGAATTATTATAATATTGAAGATAATTATATGAATTTATAATAACAATTATATGAAAGTGCGTACGATTAAGATTGTCTAAGACTTTTTATTAAAAACATTTAAAATTATTGCTTAGATTTTGGTTTAAATTTTATACATAGTTATATATCAATAGAACAAGATGTATTTTATCACAAAGTTGTCGAATTAAAAAGAAAATCTTTGTTGACTTTAAAATAAAATATCGAAAAAATATTTCACTTTAAAATCTGCATGAAAATAAGCAAAATTGTGATTTTGTACATGTAAAAGAGTTTATTTGGTGCATCTTCCGTTGCAAAGAAATTTTGTTGCAATATGTTACACAAATAAAACGTCAAAATATAATGATTAAGCATAGATTACAATTTAATATTTAATTGATAATTTACTTTTAAGGATTTGATTCCTGATGTTTAGCATAAGATGTGCTTTTAAAAGGTTACAATTTAAATTTCTTTTACGTTTTATTTCTTTAACCCGTGAAGATGGGGATGTCGTCCTGATGGTATTCATGTATTAGACTTAGTTAAACCAAGACGACACTTGGCTATTGAAGTTGGGCGAACTTTTACTTTTCTTTGTGCTTTAATTTCAAAGAAAATAAAGTTTATTCTAAAATTGTAATGGAATGCAAAAATCTCCTTAAAGAACTGGCAAATGGGAATAAAATTATTCTTATTTGGGTGGCAGGGCATATAGGAATATAAGGTAATGCATGAGTTGATGAGCTTGCAAAACAGGGATCCTCTTTTAATCCAATAGGAATGGAACCCTTTTGTGGGATCAACATGAAGACCGCAAAGAAGGCCATTCAAAAATGGGAAAAACAGGAGATGAATAAAATTTGGCGTGATTCTCCTGCACAGAAACATGAAAAAAGTATGTAAAATCTGAGAAAATTGCATCTGAAATTCTTAGACTCCCAAGATTGAAGACTCAAGCAATTGTAGGGTTCATTACTGGGCACTATCATTTCAGGAAACACCTTCATACAATGGGACTTTTTAAACAGGAACCAATTTGTAGGAAATGTCACGCAGGGGTAGAATCAGCTCATCATATCCTATATGAATGTGATGCTCTCTTGCCCTTACAAGATTCATTATTATAGGTAATCCATATCCTAAAGAGTTACACCTAAACTCCATTGAGGGCCTATCAGACTTTATAAACAAAGTAAGTGTCCCAAGACAATGGAACTAGGAAAAAATTGGGCTTGGAGCATGGTACAAAATGCAAAAATGCAGAGGTGACAAGCTCAAGAATCTGACAAGCTCAAGAAGAAGAGAAGAAGAAGAAGTTTATACTAAAATACTATACTATGTTACATACATACATACAGGTATATATAAGTCAATATACATTTACAAATTATATTAATAAAATGTATTTCACAGATTTTTTTGATATCCGTAATGATTATTCATACAATTTAGTATTTAGAATCTGATTGCTTAATTATTGTCTAAATTAAAATTTTACGTATTTAGAAAAATATATTACAAGTTTTTTTTTAAATTTAAAAGCATTTTTTTCAAATAAGAAATATTCAGAATTACATAAAATTCAAAACCAGAAGTAACTAAATAGAGTTTAAACCCAAATTGTTTTGTTTTGGAACACGCAAAATTATTGAAATTTTGAATTTTATCAATAATTGAATATAATATATTATAAATTCAAACTAATGAACACTTGAAATTCTTTAGAATATTCTTCTTCATAAAAGAAAATAATCATATGGCAATTTAAATGTGTTTCTAATTTTATAAATTAAATAACAAAATAGGAATTTTTAATCATGGTTATTTAATTGAATTTAAATTTGAAAATATGAGCATAAGTTATGGCTAACAAAATCTAAATATATATAGATTTTATCATTACTATAAATATATATTAACTTATGATATATCTCTAGTGTCATACACACATATTTAAAAAGTTTAGTTAAAGGAATAAGTAAATCATCAATTTAATAGAAGTAGGTTTAAAGTTTTAAAATTGGTTCCATCTAACAAATAAAAAATATCTTTAAGCAATAGATTTCTAAATGCTTAAAATTTAAAATATGGACTATATGTGAACCTATTTTCAATTCAAAATACAAATATGTCTTATCTTTTTTGCCCTTAAATCTTTCTTAACTTACCATTTGACTTATATAAGTATAGTTTTTCTTTTAGCATTTCTAATGAATTAATGCAGGATCCTAAATTCAATTTTCTCTAAATATCATACAAGTAATCTACTTTTCTTCTTGTCGGTTTGATTGATAAATCAGCCAATCCTTCGTAATCTTAGGTTGATAAAAATTTATTTTCATGAAAACGAAGAGCTTCTGCAGGACCTAAGTCATTGCTAAAGTATTCAAAATACGTTTGTTTAACCTAAAAATTAAAAGAATATGATGAATATGGATCCTATTCAAAAATAATTCCATGTTAAAGAAACGAAAGCTTACATACAGTGGCACAAACAATTGAAGATACACCTTTCTTTTACTTTATAAATTCTACTTTCAATCGAAATAACACATTAACAAGAAGTGCAAACGTAATTTTATTTTTATACATAACAAAAGGTTTAATTAACATTAAAAATAAAAAAGAAATCAATGACAAAGTTCTAAAAGAAAAAATTTCAGAGGCGTTTCAAATAAACATAAGCAAATTTCTACTTCAAAAAATTGAGGATACAGCAATGAAATTTTTGCTTAACTAGCATTAAATTTTTATTCGGCTTGCTACTATAATAATCTAAGTTTGGGCAATGTTATCTTAAATTTTATGGACTGTTTATTTTTGTCTTTTGAAGTTGGTTATGTGAATTTAAAGTCGCAAATTTAAATGGAAAATGGTTCCTCGGAGTGAGACCAGTATTGATGTAAGAAAATTTATATTAAGAAGGGGAAATCTTATCGTGAAATCGCTGAAATTGTCGGTAGAAGCCATTCGTGTGTCCAGAAAATCATTAGAAGATTTAAAATCGATGGAATAATTGAAAATAAAAGTGGAAGAGGAAGGAAAAGTATTCTGAGGGATGTAGATAAAAGAAAAATTTTGAAAGATATCAAGATTGATCCTAAACTAAGCGATGTCAAACTAGCTGCAGAAACTTCTCGAATAATGGGCAAGAAGTGTAAGTGCTGAAACTGTGAGAAATGTGATTAGACATGCTGGATATAACAGTCTAGTTGCTCGAAATAACGATTTATATATAAGCTTACACAATCAGAAAAAGCGTTTGGAGTTTGCAAAAACCCATCAATTGATAGGTAACTTTTGGAAGATAGGTAACGACAGGTAACTTTTGGAAGAAAGTTATATTTAGGGATGAAAGTGAATTCAACAATTTTGGAAGCGATTGTGGTCTTAGCGTTTGGAGAAAGCCGGACACAGCTTTGGATCCAAAAAAATTTACTTCCGACAGTTAAACATCGTGATGGTTTAGAATTGTATGGCTTCAAATGGCGTAGAAGAAATTTAGTTTTTATAAATGGCATAATGGATCATAAGCTTTATATAGATATATTCAGCAACAATCTTAAAGAAAGTGCAAAAAAATTGGGTTTAGATGGAAATTTTATATTGCAGCATGACAACGACCCAAACATACGGCACGTAATGTCAAAATGTGGTGTCTTTTTCATTGTAAACAGCAATTGTACATACCACCACAGTCCCCTGACATCAATGTTATAGAAAATTTGTAGGCCACACTCAAAGCAGCGGTCCAAAAACACCAAATTAGGAACAAAGCCAATTTAAAGCAAATGTTACAAGAAGAATGAGATAAAATATCTCCAGATACCACCAAAAATTGGTCGAATCTGTACCAAGACGTTAGGAGGACATTATAAGAGCCAAAGGACATACAACCAAATATTGACACTGTCTTTGTATGTGATATATAACAAAAATATCATTGGTGTATCCTCAATTTTTTGAGGTAGAAATTTGCTTATGTTTATTTGAAATGCCTCTGAAAAATTTTCTTTTAGAATTTTGTTAATAATTTTTCTTTATTTTTAATGTTAATTATACCTTTTGTTATGGCTAAGAATAAAATTACGTTTGATTTTCTAGTTAATGTGTTATTTCGATTGAAAGTAGGATTTATAAAGTAAAAGAAAGGTGTATCTTCAATTGTTTGTGCCACTGTATATTCTAAATATTCTCAAAAACTCTCTACTAGAACAAAATTATATTGCAACAAATTAAACGTAAATTAATTTTATTTGATGAAAACTTGAAAGTTCAAGTTTTCAACAAATTACATTTTTCAAGCAATATTATTAATGACAATAATAGTAGATAAAATTACCTCATCATTTACTCGAAGCATTCTCAATGTTTCTGCTGAATCTGTGTTGTCGATAACTACTTAAAATTTTATTCCGTATATTTCGTTTGAAATCAATAATGGCGGAATGCAATTTCAATAAATAAATGAGAAACAAAAGTGGAACTTGTAGGCGAAAATGTATTCAGCGCGGGTAACATTTTATGCCAACTACTTTTGGCACTGTTCGTCAAGGTTCTGTAACATCAAGGGTTCCGAGAGAACTTTTATATGAATAAAAGTTTCTCAATATCCAAACAAATACTTAATTACCTAAACATTATAACCTTAACCACATAATTATAAAATAACATGACAAAAAATATTTGTTTCTTTCATTTTTAGTTTATCATTTTAAAAATACAATTTTTTTGGAACTTAATAAGATGAAATATGAAAGAAGAAAAGCATTTAAATAAAGATTAATAATAAGGAAAGAATTCTATATACAAATTCTGCTAAGGATATCAACATTCTTATGCAAAACCCTTTCAATGAATTAATTCAAAATTAAAAGGTGATAATGGAATAATTAGGAATATATCTTCAATAATAATCTGACAAACATAGAAATGCACGAATTTCTGTTTTAGTTGTCCGAATAGGAAATTTTTTTTGCCAACAATTTTTAATTCTGATGGAGTTCTTTTACCTTGGCCAACCATATGGTCCAATTATTTGACATTTTTCGTATTTTTAAGGGGTTCGTATCTTGAAGGTTGTAAGCTTATGACCTTTAGGTAAAATTATAGGATGTTTAGATTTTCGCTTCGATTGGAATTAAATAGTCTAACTCCGACACTTAAAACTTGATTTTTATCCAAAAAAGGGTTGAGGAATTTTAACTCACTTTGATTCGATATGTTTTTACCCTGTTTCAAAGCTGTTATCTTTGCTTCAAACTCTTGAGCTTGACTAAAACATCTCGTGCATGATTAAGTTCAGAACAGCTAATTAATTGACTAAATTTTACCTATATCTGCAACGTCCAAATGAACCTGAAAATAAAACTTAGAATTCGGATAAGTTTCATATATTTTTTGAAAATTTATAGAAATAGTCTAAAAAAGTCATTATTGGCAATTGATTGAACATAGCTGTTCACAATTGGTTTAAGTTCTTTAATAAATGCAGGGTCAGCAGACGCACAGACAAATATTTTACTTTATGGTGGATATCACAGCGAAATTAAATGAGCTGCATTTAAAACTACAAAGAAATTGAAACCCAGCCTATGTTTTGGAAGAAGAATTGATTTGTTTTGAAGAAAAATGAATTCCTTTTGCAGAAGATATTCAGAGAGGAAAATTACTTCATTTTCAATTTCTAAAGCAATATTGCGATTAAATCAGTGCAGTTGTTGACACAAATTACTTCAGTTATAAAAAAGAATTAAACAGATGAATTTGCTGAGATAAATGAGCAATTGAAAACCACTCTAACATTCATAGTAAATCGTTTCAACACAATATGTAACGAAATTCACATTGAGCCATTTGGAATTGATATTGGATCTCAAGAAATGAAATTCATTGATTTAAAAAGTAAAGATTTGTGGAGTGGAAAATGCACAGAGTTGTAATGCAAGTCGGAAGAGTTGGGGGTTCAGAAATGTATGTACGTAACGCAACAAACGTGGAAACTTTTTAAAGAAAAACGAGTTGAGACACTTATCTATAATAATAAAAGCAAGTGTAATGTGTCTGTCTGTCTGTCCATTTGTCTGACCGAGCTCTCCAGCCAAATCTATCGCACGCAGGGACCTGGAATTTTTTTACACGGAAGCACAAAGGGGCTGGCCACCAGACCTCGAAGCCCGATTTTCGATTTTTGAATTAGAAAAATTTAAAAAAAATTATTTATAAAACTACTTCTTCTCGAGATCGCTGCTCGCCGATAGCTGATTCCGGGGTTGTACCAGCTCCTTTTGAGAAACAATTCTGGCGACCATCTTTTGGAAAATTTTCCGTTTAAAATATTTAGGATATATTGTTCCTTTTTATCGACGGGGAATGTTGTATGTGGGGGGGGGGAGAGAGATAGTCTACATGTCCTACACTACTATTCCTGCGCTATTCACTTATCTGCATTTTCTAAATGCACGGGCAATGCCGGGCGGGTACAGCTAGTATTAAATACATGGAATAGTCTTCTAGATTGCTACATTGAGGTGAAGATGTTGGCATTTGGAGTGCTGACTACCGTATGATCTATATATTCGTGCTAATAAGCTTTCTCTTGCATGATTATAATTAAAAATAAAGTTATAAGATAATTAACAAGTGAAAATTTAGAGTCATATTTGAAACTTAAAACAACAAGTTATGAGCCATATTTATCCAAACTTTCTAAAATCATGCAAAGACAACGCTCCCATTGAATTTGTTTGCTCGCACGTATTTATCAGTTTATTTTTTTATTTAAGTACAAGTTACATTGTTTATATATATATATATATATATAAATATTTAAAAATAATCATATATATATATATATATATATATGTATAATTTTGATTTTGACTCTTCAGTCTCAAAATGTTGCCAATTCCTGGTATAGATGCATGTAAAAGATGATAAGCTTCAGAATTAATTTATCAAATAATCAAGCTGTGTTTTGCAATGGGAAAAACATATGTGGAGTCAGGTCACGAAGCAAGTTTTCGTGGTGTAAATGCATTATACCGTGCTGCTCGAGGGAAAGTCCAAGAAACAGAACTAAAAAATAGCTGGAAGTAGACGCATATACTCTACACAAGCCGGCCAGTGGGAATTTTCCAACGAATAGACTAATAATATGCGGGATTGATCATCAATGGCAAGTCAATTTGGTAGAGCTAATACACCATGAATATATGCAAAATGTTCGGTACATTTTAACATGCATAGACATTTTATCTGAATATGCATGAGCATTTCCTCTGTAAACATAACACGGGGAATCTGTAGTGAAAGCTTCCAAATCATATTTTCAACCAAAAATTATTCAATTTGATAATATCAGATAATTTTTTAACAAGTTATTTCAAAAGTTCTTAAACTGAATGGTGTTAGATTTTTACGACGTATAATGTACAAAAAGCTTCTTTAGTAGAGAGATTGTATCGCACATGGAAAACAAAAATGTAGAAATATTTTACTGCACTTAATAACTATAGTTAAATTGCTGTTCTAGATCAATTGATAAGGAGTTATAACTTTACTTATCATTCAAGCATTAAATTGGCTCCTATTGAAGTAAATAAAAGTAATAAATTTAGCGTATGGTTTACATTATACGAAGATATGGAAGCAGTGATAATGGGATCGTGTAAATTCAAAATAGGTAATATTATTCGTATTTCCAAAACTTAACTAATATTTGAAATGGTTAAGGAAAAAATTGATCAGAAGAATTATTTTAAGTAAATGAATGTGTGAGGAAGTAATATTCTATGTTTATAATAAACAATTTATGGGGAGAACCCATCAAGAGAACCTTTTACTCACAAGAGTTACAGAAAGTGGAAATTAAAAACAAGTATAGAGTGGAAAATATTTTGAAAAAGAAGAGAAGGAAAGGTATATGGAATATTTTGTCAAATTTCGCCGCTATCCTCAAAAGTTTAACCAATGGGTTATAGGGAAAATCTTATCCACATTATAAAATGCAAGTTTTTACTGTTAACTCATCATTTACCAAATGAGTTGCCGCGCAACCTGTCTAGTGGTTAGCGTACCTGACTACAGATGGATGGGACCTGGGTTCGAATCCTGGCTCGGGCATGGATGTACTTCTCTCTCTCTTTCTTGTCTTTGTCCTTTCTTTGTGTGTGAATGGTTGCCTACTTTATAAACGGGTACCTATGGCATGTGTGTACTGAGGAAGTCTGACTCCACACCAAATATGGTTCAGTTGGAAAAGTGGAGAAGCGCACCCCATATTGCCAGGCTGGCTGGCACACGACAACAACAACCAAATGAGTTTTTACGTGACATTACATAGCGATAGTTTCATGAATAATTTCTCTAATAATAAAAGATCGCATTTTATTATTCGCTTACCACAACCGATTGAATTGTTAGGAGGTAGAGTTTATTTACGTGGTGTAATGTGGACTGTCAAAATAACTTATAACTTTTGAATAAAATAATAGAGTTTGATCAATTAGGCAATGGTAAAGATGTTGGACGAAGAATACACATAAAGTATTATGAAATCGTTTCAGATATTATAAAGGTATTACTATTGAAGATATGAAAGATAAAATTATTTTTAGTTACAATCTAACAATAAGAGTTAAAGAAAACAAAAACGTAAAGCTTGCCTTTTAATGCTGAAATAGAATGATTTAAATCTTTTGTTTAAGTGTGGAGATTTTCAACACAGTTGCATTAATATAACCTTAATTGTAAGGTAAACCAGAAATAGAGAAGCTCAATATTACTTAAACATGAGATAATTTTAGTTTGGGAAAATATAATTCTATTCAAAATTTTTCATTACTTAAAAAAAAAAAGGTTTAACCTGTTGGCCTCCATTTTAAATGCAAATATGAATAAATTTTTTTGAGGAGAATAAATTTTTAGAGGCATTTCATAAAATTGCGGGTGTTATTGAGGAAATGTTTTTCAATTATGGTTTGTTTTCATTAAATGATGTTTACAAGACTTCTCAGAAAGTCACTGTGTTCGAGATTATCTCCACAAAAAAATCTAACGAATCCAAGCCTCATGAAATTAAAAGGTCATGAAAGAATATTTAAGAGTTTCCATAGTTTGACGTTTGTGAAGTGGCCTTGCTGTATCAACATCTCTAGATTCAGCCAAAACCACTTTCTAGAGGGTGTTGGCTGATACAGCAGTGTTTCACAAGTGAAGCCTAAGATCTTGTATTATGTCCAAATAACCCTTAAAAATGATAGTTTGAGTTAAACGTCGGTCCTATCGTTATTTTCACCTTGAAAGTGTATTCCCCACCCCAAACTTTTGAATTAAAGTTTCTTTAATTCAATTTAAAAACTTATAGTTTTCAAATTGAAGAGTCCACGAATCAAACTGCACAGTTTAAATATATTAGGAGAATATATACATTTGACAAAATTAAAGAAATACTCAAATTTATAATATCAAATAAAACATTCTCGATTTAAAAAAGAAAGCGAAAAATTATATATATATATATATATATATATATATATATACATATGGCAATTCAAATTGTTGCACAAGGAAGAAATGCAGATAACAAAATGATATTTATTGGACAAATATATTATACTAGAAATAACAAGTGATTAAAGTTTAAAAAAAATTGGCTGGATAGATCCTGAGAAATCAGTACCCAGAACAACCATCTCTGGCAGTAATAACAGCAGTTATACACCTGGGTATTGAGTCAAATAGAGATTGGATTGCATGTACAGGTACAGATGCCCATGCAGCTTCAACACGAAGCCACAGTTCATCAACCGTAGTGACGGGCGTTTGGTGACGAGCCAGTCGCTCGGCAACCATTGACCAGACGTTTTCTATTGGTGAAAGATCTGGAGAACGTGCTGGCCAGGGCAACAGCCGAACATGTTCCGTATCAAGAAAGGTCCGTACAATACCGGCAACATGCGGTCGGGCATTATTCTGATGAAACGTAGGGTTTCGCAGGGCTCGAATAAAGGGTAGAGCCACGGGTCGTAGCACACCAGAAATGTAACGTGCACTGTTCAAAGCACCGTCAATGCGAACAAGAGGTGACCGAGATGTGTATCCGATGGCACCCCATACCATCACGCCTGGTGATGGGCCAGTATGACGAATGCACGCTGCCAGTGTGCGTTCACCACGATGCCGCCAAACACGGATGCGACCATCATGATGCTGTACACAGAACCTGGATTCATCTGAAAAGATGACGTCTCGCCATTCGTGCGCCCAGGTTTGTCATTGATCACACCATTGAAGGCGTTCTTGTCTATGACGCAGCGTCATGGGAAGCCACAGCCATGGCCTCCGAGCTGAGAGTTCATGCTGCTGCAAACGTCGTCGAACTGTTCGTGGAGACACTTGTTGTCTTCCAAACGAACCCGTTTCTTGACTCATGGCTCGTGACGTGGTTGCACGATCCATTACGGCCATGCGGATAATATGCCTGTCTTCTCGGCTGCTAGTGATAGGTGCCCGTTGAGATCCCGCATGGCGTTCCTTATTACCGTCCTGAACCCATCGATTTCATATTCCGCTAACAGTCATTGGATCTCGACCGACGTGAGCAGCAATACTGCGATAAGATAAACTGCAATCCCGGTACGCTACAATTCGACCTTTATCAAAGTTAGAAACGTGCTGGTACGCATTTCTCCTTCTTACACGAGGCATCACAACAACTTTTCACCAGGCAACAACGTTCAAATGCAATTTATGTATGAGGAACCGGCTGAACAATTTCCTCATTTAAACACAATATAGGTGTCGCTACTGGCGCTTGCTTTGTCTGAATGCGCTGAAAAGCTAATCATTTGCATATCACAGCACCTTCTTCCTTTCGTATAAATTTCACATTTGTAGCATGTTGCCTTCTTGGTGTAGCAATTTTAATGGCCAGTAGTGTATATACCAGAATCCATGGTTTGGCTTATTATCATCAAAAGTTAATTGGGAGGAGATACGAAAGAAGTATAACTGTTGCTATTCAAGCGGCAATGAGTATCATTTCAAGGCTGTGAGATTGATTCCAGGAAAAACGAAATGTCAGGAAAACATTGATTTATATATAAAAAAAAATAATAAACCACACACATACACGCAATTACTTTTATTATAATTTAAACTGCTTTTCATTCCTTCTGAATGTTGTTGTTTTTTATTATGTACCGGGGTTGACCAACGGTTTCTTTTCCAAAATAATTAAATTTATAATTTTCTCTCCTAGATAGAAAACATTCTATTTGCAAGAGAATTTCTATTCCGCGGGGAGTAATTTTGAAAACATTTACTCTCATTTTCTCAATTCAACGGTGATCCGCTTTACTGTACAATTTAATACAAATGAAGCAAAAAAAATAAAGTTTTGAAAAATACTCTTGCAACAATGATCAATAATTCCATATTTAGATAGCTAATAGATGCATTCTGAAAGGTTATTTTTTAATAGAATATTAAAATATAGAGAAAAAAAATTCTAGCTCTATTTGCCCATTAAAAACTGCAAACATTAATAAATCAAAAAATGGCAATCATTTTTCTTGTAAAATTTAAAAAAAAATAACACAACATTTTACTATGAATACAGAATAAAACTTATTTAATAATAATTTTACATATGGTTTTTAATAATAGAATTTGGAAATACTTTGTATTTGTGTAGTTCTGCATGAAAATAATTTATATCAATTTAATTATCTAAGGTATTTGACGTGTGTTTATTTTAGAGGATATTACAAATTAAGAATATATAAGGAAAAAAAATACAAGGTGGAAATGAAGTAGGTTTCACAATAGATAACTCAAGAAAAGAGTTAAAAGGAAGATTCGATTTGTGTGTCACTAAGAAACAATATTTAAGACGTATATTCGAAAGTTGGAAGTTCTAAGAACTACCTTTTGTGCTCTTTCAGAAAATAATACCAGGAGGAAAAGATATAATTTTGAAATCTATAAGGATTACGGCATTATTAAATACATAAAACTGAGTAGAATGAGAAGAACTGGTCACATTATTTGAGTGCTTGGAGAATAGCTCTTAAAGGTATTTAATACAACTTCTTTTTCGGAGAGAAACCAATGAAGAAAATGAAGGGACAACTTGGATGTGGAGATATTGCTAAACTGTAAAAACTGCAAGTTCGAATTGTTCAAGATTATGGTTTTACCATTCTTGCACTACTATGGAATAAAATATTTATATTTCAGCTTATAAGTCTATAAAATTTCATTTATGTATCATTTAATCATGATGTTATCTGTAATTAAGAGAAATAATTTAAGTTAAATACACCTCTGCAGAGTATAAATAGAACTGATTATATTCTAGGGAATATAATAACCATTAATAAAGTTCGAATATCCGAAATAAGGAATAATCTTCATAAAGTTTAATGTGTTGAGAATCACATTTTCTAATATAATTACTCTTAATTAAAATCATTTAAAGAAAAGTCAATTTAGTTTGTTTACATTCAAACGCTGAATAATTGCTTACATTATAATATAACAAAAAAAAAAAATAATTGTCTATTATGAAAATCAATGTATGAGTCAAATAATGCTTCGACTTTTCTGACACCCAAAATGCTTCCGACCATCGGAATGTCCTGAAGACGTTCGTAGAACGTTATTATCGGAAATCTGAAAAAATTACAGCTGGTCTTAAAAGGACATTCTTTGACCATCCTGAGAACCACTGTCCGATATCTGGGAGTGGACTTTCATTTAAAAAGGACATGCCATTCATTTTTAGATACTTTTAAAATACCTAATTGTAAAAAGTAATATCCCTTTTCCATTATATATGTATATAACAGAATGTTAAATGTAATTAATGTTGATTCAATCAAATTTTAGATTGTTATGATTTTACAAGCGAATCAAAGTACAAAAATTGCATTAGTGATTATTCAAAATCAAAAATATGTATAACAAAATCAGTAAAACAGTGAAAAAAATTATTCAGTTTGATTTTTTTTAAAAGAAAAATTTTTTAATTTTCAATTTTTTAGCAATAGAAACTCTAATATAATAAAACAAAATTATAAACGAAATCATACGTTTATTGCAACTACAACAAACAGCGGAATGAGACAACTTTAAGCACTGATAATGACACTTGTTTATTTTTGACAGCTATGTTTCTTTTTATGCAATGGACATTAAAAAGGTATCCAAACACGATCAACTTAAAGTGAACTTGTTCTTTTATATAATTTTTGGGCATTATAGGTTATGATGGAAATTTCCACCATTATGCAAAGAAGGGTTAAACACCTTTTGGTTATGCCAATATAAGAAGAAAAAAATTTCTCTGGCGCTGCTTGCTTTAGGTCATTAGCTTGGTTTCTTTATCGCTCAACCGGCATTTTATAGACAAGGGCTATTCAATTAACTTGCAATTTACCAGGCTAACAAACATGCTATTTAGCCGGAACTTCGGGGTTTTTATTTATAAGCAGACTTATTGCTTACTTTGACCTAGTGTTTAATTTGGAATCCAAGGCGAACAAAACTGATTTTTCTAGAAGATATTCAGGAATTACATTCC
>JAPDSC010078851.1:0-19705 GCA_026290005.1 Latrodectus geometricus | reverse complement strand
ATATATATATATATATATATATATATATATATATATATATATATAATCTGGTTTTTAGTTGTACATTTGACCATTACTCATTGCTTGGAATAATTTTCATTTTTTTTTAAATTATTTTTTTACAATATAAAATATTTTCTTTAAAATACAGTTATTGAAATCCTTAACTGATAAACATTTTTAAGCTTCCCTTGAAAATATTTTATTTGGAATTGCTTTCCAAAGCATTTTTAAATGTTGATTCACACAAATATTGAAAAGGAAATTCGATAATCAAATATTAAGAAAATATTATATTTAAATCGTCCTTAATTATTTTGAGATGATAATTCAAAAGAATAATGTGAGTTATTTGGTTTGACTTTAACTCTTATTAGAAGAAAGCATGACAAATTTAGATTTTTCGAATAATATTTTAAGCTAATTTGTAAATATTTCCCACACACACACATACATATAAGCATTCCAAAATACATTCTTAAAATTAAATAGAGAAGAATATAAGTATTTTTCTAATTTTATTTTTATGGTTTGAAATTAATTTATTTATTAATCTTTAATAATTTGAAATGAAGTTGACTAAATTAATAAATGTATAAATTTTTTGGAATTTTTATCAAATTATTAAAAAGTTCTAAAAATCTTACAATAATCATGATTGTTAGATACTATCTATATAAATGTAGTATCCTCCAAAAGAATATTTATTGATGTACCTTAGTCTAAAGTTTCATCTTGTTCGTTCCACTTCAAGTTGTTCAAAATTGTTTTTGCACTGGGGTGAATCATAGTAACACTATTCTTCAATATTTTTTATGTTTTGCTGGTATGGTATCAGTTAAAAATTAATTTGATTTATTTTTAACGTTTATTGTCTTTTTATAAATTCTGGTTGAATATTATTTCGAATGTGTAAACATTTAATGCATAGCTTATTTTTTGCTAGCAAATTAACTTTTGCCCTTTTTAGAATAGTATAAAGTAATTGATAGTAGGAAAGGTTTATCTGTGCAATATTTTCCCATCATTTTATTCAGTTTCAACTTCTTATTTTTTTAGTATATATATATATATTATTCAATAAAATTTTTATGTATATACACTGAAGTCTCCCTGAATTAGGGATACTTATTTAGTAACGAGCTGTGCTTACTCTGGCTTTGACAGCGGCTACTACACGACGAGATATAGAGATTCAACAAGTTTCTTGAAAAGTCCCACGAGAATGATTTGCCAAATATTGGCTAAAATTGTCCATAATTCAGTAAGGTTCGTTAGTCTTGTTTGATGGTCTTTCACGCCTTGTTCCAAATATCTCAAGATGCTCAATAGGATTTAAGTTTGGGTTTTTAGGTGGCCAATTTGCGACAAAGTTAGAAGAATGCTCATTTAATCAGCCAATATCCAATTAAAACTTGTCATAAGTTCACTTTTCTGGCTGGAAAACTCCATTACCGAGCGGATAACAGAACAGCACAAACGGGTGGAGGTGATCACCCAACAACTCTACGTATTGAATTGCATTAAGGGAGATTGGTACACGTACCAAAGATCCTAAACAGTGCCACGAAAAAACGCGTCAGACCATGATTCAGTCACCATGCCTAAGCATTGTTCCAAACTGACTAGCAGGATCCATGGCTTCACGCCTTATTCTCAGCCTCCCTTCGCCGTTTAGTAATCGGAAACGAGTATCTTCACTCTATGCTAGTCGTTTCCCATCCACTAATCTCCAGTTTCTGTGCTCTCCTGCCCCGGAAAGACATGCGATGCGAGTTTGGTTGATGGCTCCTAAAATCCATATGGTGAAGCGAACGTTGTTTACTGACTATGACTTTCATCCTCATTCAACTGAGTGGTAATTTGAAGTAATGTTTGTCTTCGCTGGCTGTGTACAATATGACTAGACGTCTGCCACCACGCACTGTCAAGGTCCTCTGCAGTTTTCCCTATTGATTTCAGAAATTGAATGTCCCTCACGCACGTACTATTTATCTGCGATTGTGAAGGTGTCAGGCAGTTTACCCATGTTGGTAATTCGAACAGTTAATTCAGAACATCAACAGTACGCGCTATATATGCCTTTACCTCAGCGCTCTCACTGGCGCATAAATGATACGCAGCAATTCACAATTTGTATGGCCCCGACTATTCAGCATAACTTCAATGTATGCCTAAATACAAAAATGCATTTTAAGTGGGAGAAACAAATACGATCTGTTTCAGTATTTTAGCTCAGTTAGCAGTTTTCAAGCAAACATGGGTTAAATAAACAAATAACTTGATAATTTATTTTAGTGGCATTTGTTAAAATAATTTTATAGACAAATATATTTTGATTGTCATTAGTGTTATTTATGTGAACATTATTTTAAAAAAATTTGAAATTAAATATTTATTAATTACTTGTTTCGTTAAGTGTTTTTGTTGATAATATTGTAACATGTTCATGAATTTAAATTTTTTCTTTTTTTTTTCTGTTATGCATTACTGACTGAGATTTCTGGGTATCACCTACTACAGCTTCCTACAGCTATTATAAAAATATAAGAAATGAAATCGTAAGTGAAATTACAAACTTTTACATTTTTGAAATCTTTGATATTTTTGTGGTTTAATATGTTACATAAGTATATCATCCATTTTTTACATTCTTTGTATCTATAAAATTAAGCATTCTTAAATTTTTACCTCCATAATAATGATATATGTAATTATAAACTTATTACAAATTTTAATATTTAGTTTGCACGTAAACTTAATATTTTGGGATTAAATATAAGATTTTTAAATTTAACTATACAAAGGTAAAATATTTTGACTGATTTCTCTTTCTCACATTTAAATACATCATTTAAGTTTTACCCTGGATAAAGTTTTATATCAATAATTTCATTATTTTGAAATCATTAGGGAATATATTCATGCCACAAATAAACACCCTCATAGATGCCACAGTTAACAAATCAATCAACTATATGAAACACGAAGTTGAGAGAAATAAGATAGTATATATTGTTTTTAAAATTCAATTAAAAATTTGTAAATATGATGTAGTTTGTATTACTTTATACATCTTTTATATTACAGCAATGTGTGGAAAATATAAGAGTTTTATTAAAGATTTTAGAAAAATGAATAATGTTTTGTTACTGATACATAATAATATACTAGCATTTAATAACTCAGTGGCAAGAGAACTCATGTGGGGCGAAAGGCCTACAGTGTCCTTTCGTTTCTCATGACTGTAAACCCAGGAGTAGGAAGCTTATGTCCCGATTAAGTTTTCAGCTTAACTGCCTGTATAAAATAAGTTCTGTTCTAGGTGTCTTCATTTATCTCACAATGTGATCTTCTGTCTCAGAAATCAATATCAAACAGAAGTTTCTGTGTCCAGAAGAAATGTTCCACGCAGACTACGAGGAACAACTCTTTCAGAAGACCGTTTCATAGGTCTTTCTGCTCTTAAGAGAAGAGTGTCGCAACTTGTTTCAGACCATTCTGTGTAGCATCAAGGAAAAGAATATCCACCAATACAGTGCAAAGGCGTTTTTACAATGCAAGTCTATGCAAGGCAGCCAGTTGTGTATGTACTCCTCACCGGACGACAAAAGAAGGCCCACTTATCTTGGACAAAAAATCATGTTTCCTGTATTTTATAAACTAATCCAGATTAACACGGTTCAGCTATTCAGGTGGTGTGCTGATTTAGCTGTTAGAGTTCCTTGGATATCGCCTTGGTCGGTTTAATGCAATTACCGTTAATGCAAATTGCGGATGACATTCAGTTATTGTCCAATAAAATGTCTAGTACGTGTTGCTTTAATGATATGCTTGCTAGATTGGTGCTCTATTAGATCAAACGACTGTATTGATGCTTGGTTGTGCTTGTTAGATTACAACTCTAGTAGGAGAGCGAGAATTATATAGGAGAATAGAATTTTATAGGAGGTTTTCCTTGCTGGAAAAACCTCCTATAAAATTCTATACATGAATGGCAATACAACTGGGTTTGAATCATCAGATTGATGTACGAAATTAACGTCAAATTGTGTAGGATAAACGTGAGTGCTTCCTCTATCGTAGAAATATAAAATTTCTCTCCGACTATTACTGGAAATATAGGGCCAGTGTTTTTGGTGATATTTAATTTTACTATTTCCTTTTAATTCAGGATCATCGACCATCACTTCCATTAATGAAAACTGACTTTCATCATAAAAATAATAGATTTCAATCAAAATAATAGGAATAATAGTAATTATAATTACCCCTATAGGAGTTAGTGTCAACGCTGCACGGCAAATTTGCCTTGGTGTCCTTGAAATAACTGATAAAGCACAGTTTGTTATCCCTACTGCAGTTCGAAAGTCTGCTGCATATGAACCATAATGTGCCACAGTCATGTTCAGCACGCATTGGTCCTCTCTTCCAATAGTGAATAGACCCAGCCAGAACAGTGCTTCATTGTGCCTTCATTCGACCACCTCTGTCAATTGTCATGCACTGTGGATACATTCCTTCTCATTTTTTTTTTACAGTATCGCCGAAGTATTTCCCCTTTCTCGTAGCCATACGAAATTCGTGAGCTACTGGTTATGATTTCGTTGTCTTTTTAAAGTCATTCGAGACTAACATCAACTTATTACGTTGCAACTCAGCGATAATTAACGCACACTTTTATTGTTGGACAGCCAGCGATTGAGAAACCGGATAGAATTATAATTTATTGGTCCGAGCCATTATTATATTTCCAATTCTCCTTTTTTTTTATTATATATCCGACTCTCCTTTCCAATTATTTTCCTTTTTCTTTTTACATAGGATTGATATATATTTTTTTTTACTTTCTGTATTTTTGTTCTACAAAACATAAATCAACGGAAATAGCAACAGAATAGCACAGACAACTTTCAATTGGTTGTGTTAAAAGCGGATACATTTTGTTAACTATAGCTGTAGATTGGCGTCAATAAGTGTTATGTCTTTTGTGGGAATCATATGTATCGGAATAGAATCTAGGTGAATTTGACGTCACATTTGGCAGACATTGTGCATTTAAGCTCCAGCCAGCGGCTTTTTCTTTTGACAC
The DNA here is from genome assembly GCA_026290005.1 of Latrodectus geometricus. Lineage (NCBI taxonomy): Eukaryota > Metazoa > Arthropoda > Arachnida > Araneae > Theridiidae > Latrodectus > Latrodectus geometricus. The sequence goes on along the minus strand of JAPDSC010078851.1, from coordinate 14,613 downwards.
GAGTTCTAATATTATTGATTGCGTATAAGAAAGATTGCGGACATGTAGCATCATTACGAATAGTAGTGAAATCATTAAAATTATAGCAAAACTAATGCTTCTTTAGGTTATTCATAAAATATTTCTACCGCAAAATGTCTATTAAAAATGCAAAGTTGATTCAGAGTGCTGTTCATTTAATGATGAATGGACCTGGAAATATATATTATTTTTTTACAGTTGTAAATGACAAACCAGTATGTCGCACTTGAATGAAGCTGTAATAGTCTTCAAAGAATATAACTTTTCTCGTATTGCAAAGAACATAGCTTTACTCCTTGATGTTTTCCCTACTGTATTAGTGACTGGTAAATGGAAAAAGTTAATCTATGGACATATTGAAGAGTTGAGATGTATAAAATGAATCAGTATATATAAATTCATTTATTTCGTACAGACAGACAGAGTTCACCTGACAGTTTTAATTTCTGCCCATGTCATTTACTAGTCTTCAATTTTCCGTCTCTACGCACCTGATTGCTATCTCACTCCGTAGTAATATTCTCTAATATCCTGAACTAAAAAATCTTTATAATAATATGAAAACAAAAATATAAAAAAAGATATTCATATTTGGAAAAATGTGATATCAAATAAAACTAACTGGTATGATACTTTACAGAAAGAAAATATCTCTTCTTCACATATTAAATATATCTCTAACAGTTGCAATTTTGCAGAGAAATGCAACCTTTATATTGTAATAGGTCTGAATTGCAATAAACATTTACGCAATCTTATTTAGATTTAAATAATCTTATAATATAATCTTATAATATATCTAATAATATGATTTTTTGATTATGTTCTACTGTTTATGTTCTTACATATCCTAAAATTATTACGTATGAAATTATGATGCTAAAAACTCTAATGTGTTACTAATTATATTCATTTACATATAGTTTTCTCATGGTTTTATCAAGTTACTAAGAATTCTTACTTGCTCATTTAATTCGCTTAAGTTATATGTGATTTATGATATATTTTATCATGTAAACATTCTAAGAGTATGAAATGAGATTACCTCAGAAAATTATATAGGACATTATTACTTACAGGAGAATGCTTATGTAAGATATTGATTATAAAAACCTTAGAATACAAAGATTTATCTTGATTAATATTTTGATATAAGAAAAAAACATACTGTTCTTTTTATCGAGAAAGAATAATCGAAAATATTTTTTTCATGAGAAATTGAATATAATTTTATATAGTTTAAACAAACATTTTAGAATGTTAATTCTTACATTTTCCTATAGTGAATACTTTTTATCAGCAATAACTTGAAAAAAAATTCAAAAAGAGGAAGTGTTGATAAAGTTGAGGCTTGGAACAATAGTTGTTTGCGATCTCTATCAGTAGCCAACAAATCCTAGTACCATGGTACGCTTTGAACTCATGGGGTAAAATATGTTGTTCTAAGAACATGTACATATCATTGAAATCACCAAATTTAAAGTTCTACAAATCATTTGAAATTTTTGTAAGATATGTAGTGCCGTAAAATCATTACTGCACAAAATTGCTTCCGAATTTAGCTTTCACGTCCAATATTTACAATATAATGTGTTGTGATCACACTTTTTTATATGCAATTTTCTTTCTTGGTGGGCTAACTTAGGCCAAACTTTCTTTTTATTGTATTCTTTTCCCTTTCTTCATAATTGACTATAAACTTTTTGTTATGAATTTCCATTTCTGGAGGGTTTACAGAAGCATGCAATGACCAGGATGTGAACAGAAAAATAAGAATAACGCACGATGAAGGAAATCTCTAAATATGATGTAACAAGATGTGATAAAGAAGATAACATTGAAAACATTCTGTAAGAAATAATCAGGTAGAAAATTCTAGAATTTGAATTTTTATTTCAATAAGAGCTTCTGCTGTGTCCACAAGAATTTTATCCAACACATCGTCGTCTTTGAAGGATGGATATTACCTCGTGAGGACCAAGGAATCGTATTTTTTTTTCCTTAGAAATTTGATGAAGAAGGATGCTAAAGTTTCTAATCCAAATTCCTGTTTCTCTCATCTGGATACCTATATTATATCTTTTTGGAATATGGAAGCAACTGAATTTCTTTTAAATTTTTCTGCTCTAGAAGACCTGAATGCCAGATATTATAATTACTACTTCTCCCTCCCGTAAAAAATGGTTGGAAATGATAGGCGATTTTTTCGAATTTCCTTTTTATCTTATCCTCACTTATTTTTTATTACAGTCAATTTGCAAAAGTTATGTGATTATTTAAGTAATTTATTTTAACATGTCTTCAAGTAGTTTTATTTGATTAAAATGTGGGACATTTCTCTTGGAAATCACAATGTATTCATAATAATTTTAAATTTGAATTTATATATTAATTATAATTTTTTCAGGTCTGCAGGTATTTTATCAGTATTATGCAAGTGTATGAGCATAAATATTTTTATTGTTAAAAACTTTAAGTTTCATATTACCATAAATTTTTATTTGTTTTATAATATTTGTAATATTATTAAAATAAGTTTCAAATTTCTAAATTAACCTTTACAATTTATTTCATGTTTTCTTTTTCTATTTTATTAACGTTTTATCTAATCAATATCTTATATATTTTTTTTAATTTAAATAGTGTTGTTAAAGTGATATAGTTCTAGCTCTATTTATTTAATTTTAATTTAAGTTGTTAAATGCATGTGTAGTTCTATTTTTAATTTTCCTTTAATAGATAAGATTGATCGTGTTTCTTCTAGATATAATAGATAAGATTGATCTTATATCGCAGGGGTGGTCAAGACGTCGACCGCGTTCGACTGGTAGACTGCGAAAACATTTTAGGTAGTCCACGCGACTACCCCGATAATGATCTCGGATATTAAAAATTTAATTTATGACATAGAATTAAAGAATTATTTAAAATAAAAATTTACTACAGTCTACGACTTAAAACCCAAAACAAACTGTGCAAAGATTTAGGATTTAAAGACTTATGATTAAAGGTTTACGATTTAAAACCTAAAACAGACATGATGAGCGTGGTTAAAACATTAAAAAAAAAACTACAGAAAGATATGCTTCTCAATTAAGAAATCATGAATTGAGAAACTTCAAAAACATGGAGGAAAAGTGCATTCATAATCCAAACCGAGACTTCGAAGATTTCGCTTAATACTTACTTGTTTTGTTTGAAGAATTTGAAAAAGATTCGCTGACTTAATTAGGTTGAAAGAAATACTCAATTTTATGATATTTCCATTTAATGAAAATGTCAACATTGAAGGAGTATTTGAAAAAATAGGACATTTAATAGATATCACATCATTCACGGTCGAGGAAAAAATTATTAAATTAAGATGGGATATATTTCTTAAATCCAGAGCATATTTAGCGATACTGATTTTTGGAAATTAATGTCTGAGGAAACGTTTCCAAATATTTACAAATTGTTTTTGTATTTGAAATCATATTTTGGATCGAGGTATCTTTGCGAATGTGCTTTTTCAACCATGGACAAAAAAACAAACATTGGACGCATTTAACAGATGAACACTTAATTTCGTGTTTATGCATTGCAATAAGCTCGTACCAGCCATAATATGATACACTTGTCGCAGATATAGAGTGCCAAATTTCAACTAAACGAAGTGAATAGGATGATCAGTTTTTGATATATGAATACTTTGATGAATTTCGTCAGTAAATTTTTAATTTGTAAATATTAGTAAGTTTTTTTAAGAAAAATTACGTAATTTACCATTTTTTTTTTGTTACCGAAAATAAATATGTACGTTAATTTAGCTCTGCCATTGGTAGACCGCCTTCGATTTTTTAAGTATGGAGTAGACCCCGGATCCCAAAAGCTTGGCCACTCCTGGTATATCGCATAGATTAGTAGTTCAAGGCTTTCTATATAAGGCAGTTAAATCTTGGTTCCTTCATTCAAATTCATTATTTTTTATCTAATAAAATGATTGATTTGTGGTTGTTACAAGATATAATTTTTTTAAGTATAAATGATTTTTTTAATTAAAAGTATACGAATCATAAATGCATATTTTGTAGTTTGGACATTTAATTCTATCTAACGTTGCAATCATTTTATGAAGCAGTTTCTAAAAATATACTTCTGCTTAATAGGCGAATTAATATTTTTAATAAAAGCTAGTATAACAGTACTTAAGATTTGTAAAGGCAAAAAGTACTACAATGTTGATAGTAATGTTACAAGTTAAACAATAGTTAAAAGTACAACAATGTTGCAACGAGTTTGAAATCCTATTAAATTTTAAAGTATACGAGTAGCTGGAGAAAATTTACATCTATTATATAGTGAGATCTATTTTATTGAAAAAAAAAAGGAACTAAGAAAAACAATGGACTTCAAAACCTGTTTTATTCATCCGAACAGTATGCAAAGATAGACCAATAATTGTTTTACAAATAATGAAAGGCCATTCGAATCTAGAATTTCTTTCTTGGGAAATAGTTCAATCATAAAGTCAACGAACCACAATCCTTTTTTTTTATTAATACATTTACAGGCTAATTAACAAATCTACAAAATTATGCTGTCATCTAGTCTTACTTAAAAGAGACATTAAGGAGAAACATGTTCCTCCAGAAACCTCGAAGGACTTCATATGTTCTTAAATTCATTCACACATTAATTTCAAAGATGTGGCAGGGACATATCAATTACACAAACTTTAAGTAAAAACCATCTATAATTATCTACACAATTTTGAGCATGTAAATAACAAAATAAAGATAAACAATATTTAAAACTTTATTTTAACAATAAATAAAATTCACAATTAGACACATTTAATATAATATTTCATTTTAAAACATACGAATGTTAAATTTGATAAAAGAAAGATTCTAAAAAAAATGTACAAATTTGCATGAGATCAAAACTTGTAGTTTAAAGGTAAATGGCAAAGTTTATCAATACGACGTTTTAATTCATAATTTGCAGTTTTCAATCTTAACTCTCAGACTTTACTATCCAATACAAGAACCACATCTACCACGCGTCCAATTTCCACTTCAATGGTTTTAGCTGGTCACTTTAATTAGGACCAGTTTATTATCAAGAGTTTTCCTTACTTCGAGTTATTTGCTATTTGGGTCGTCTTTGAAGCATGGAGAAAGATAATTAAAGGAGCATTTTTGTCAGGATTGTTTGTGACAAAAATGCTCTTCTCATTATCTTCGTTTGTTTTCCATCATCAAATTCATACTCACTCGTCAATCAATACAAATTCACTCGTTTGTTTCCATCGTTGTAAAGATGTAATCACTGCTTTAAAATGATAAAAATCTCTTATATATACAGAAGTCAAAGAATTACTGATAAGACAAAGTGTCAATGCTTAAGAATCCGTAAAATCGTTCGACAGAAGACCAAGTTTACAAGAATTAAGACAAGCTTCAACTTCTCCAATCAAAGTTGATGCAAATCGCGTTGATGAGCGATGAGAGGACTAAATTTCCATATGATATTTTCATTTGCAAGGAAGCCTTGGAAATTTTCATGTGTGAAGAGTGAGGCAACCAATCGTTTCAGCGTTCTTTGTACACCAGTATATTCTCTTTCAAAATCATTGCGTCTGATCCGGTTTCCCACGACAAGATTCAAAGCTTCTCGTCGTGCTTTGTATTCTTAAAGGAATAAATAAAGCACCAGAAGTCAGATCATTTGGGAATTATAAGTGATCAACTTTCGTGGACAGGTGCATAAATAAGCAAATATAGCATTTCCTGAGACTTCACTCCCCTTCTCTTTCTGGACTTTACTTGAAAAAGTCCAATATTAACAGTTGTACAATGGAAAAAACTCGAGAATTTGTAACCCTAAACGAAAGTAAATGTGGCCTCAATTATATCAAAGATCTGACATTTTAGACAGGTAGAAATCTTTCTATCGACATTATTAACTGCATTTATCCAATATTAAACCCTGAACGCTACTGTAGTTTCCTAAAAATTCCAATCTCATGTGGCTGCATTGGGTTAATCCAAAGAAAGCGTTGACAATCTCCATCGCGTCCTCGCTTTAAGAAATTCGTAAAAACAGCTTCTTGAAATCTGCTATACTTCCATTTATATTCTCTCTCAACCACAAAAGATATAACAAATTAGGGTAAAAATTTGGATTTGCCTTCTATATTATTATTCAATGAATAACAATTTTTGTCTCTAGAATATACATCAAATATAATGCGTAATTTAGTTTGCGACTATTCTTTGTTCTCTTTGATTACTGGATGTTGAGGCTTATTATAAATATGGTCCGACGAACCCCTTTTCTCTATCGTAAGAGATTCAATTAAACTGGTTTTTAATTGTACTCTAAACACTTTATATTCTCGAAAGAGACATCTTTCTCAAACTGGGTTTTGAAATACGGAAACCTCCTTTTAATTTCAGAAAAATTATCAAAAAAGATTCGAATTCTTTGATTATTTAGTTAGTTAAAAGGAATAAAATTTGTGTGTCTGTTGTAGTGAAAAAGGAATAAAATTTGACAACAAAAGGAATTTTCCGTTGTCAAATTTTCTTCCTTTTAAAAACTGTTGCAAAACTTTCATATTATTAGTTGATATGCAGTTACCACCCTTTCTCAATCTATTTTGCAGAGTTTCCTTAAATTAGCCTTTAAATCGTTCAAGTTTTTTCTTTTAAATATATATATTGATTGAAATCTTAAATTTGTTGATTGCGGGACTCCACAACAACAGAGTAAATACCCTTTAGAAAAATGTAGTAATATAATAACTCCGATGTAAAATTTATTCATTAAATAGCATCCCAATAAAATGCGAATTTTCTTTTCCCTCAAAAAAAGGTACTTTAGACCAGCGGTTCCCAACCGCTGTTCCGCGGCACACCAGTGTGCCGTCTGAAGCACCGTGGTGTGCCGTGAAGCCCTCGTAGCCAAGACTTTACCATCAGCCTTACTTCATGTGTTGGATGATGTTGTGCGCATGGTCAAGTCATGACCCATGAAAAGTCGCAGCTTTGTGTGAGGAGATGGGAGCAAAGCATAAAACCTTACTGTTTCATACGGAGGTCCAGTGGTTGTCGCGTGGCAAGGTCTTGGTTCGTGTGTATGAGCTGCGGGAGGAACTTAAAGTGTTTCTGACAAATGAGGGGTCAGATTACGCAAAGCAGCTTGCAAGTGATGAGTGGTGTGCAAGGCTGGCATAGCTGGCAGATATATTTCATCGTCTGAATGAATTGAACACCCGAATGCAAGGCCGAAATGAAAACCTGCTTACAAGTACAGATAAAATAAATGGATTCCGTTCAAAGGTGCAACTCTGGCATCAACACGTGGAAAGTGGCAATCTTGAAATGTTCACACTCACTATGCAATGGCAAGGTGTTCACACTGCTGCACTGTGTGAGATAATAGTTAAGCATTTAAAAACTCTTGAGGAGAATTTGTCATTTTATTTCTCTTCAGTCTCCACTGAATGCCTTGACTGGGTTAGAAACCCTTATAGCTCAGCATCAGTTGTTGGAAAGGAAATTACTTTACAGGAGCAGGAGGAACTAATTGAACTGAGACAAAATTGTGGTTGCAAGCTAAGATTTGCTGATCTACCTTTGGATAGTTTTTGGTTGGATACTGCCAAGGAGTTCCCCCTTCTGGCAAACAAAGCTATTTTGATATTGCTCCCTTTTTCCACTACATATCTGTGTGAGATTAGCTTTTCAAGCATGATTGCTATGAAAACCAAATACAGAGAGAGACTGAGAACTGTTGACGAAGAGCTACGTGTGTGTCTTTCTTCGATTCAAGCCAGAATATCAGCTTTGTGTTCAGCCAAACAGGCCCACGTTTCGCACTGAAAGTATTTTATAATTTTTCACTATTCTGTTTACTTAATATTTCATAATAAAGTAATTATAAAATACTTTCTTTGTGCTTATTTGATTCCTATTCAAGAGAATTACTTTATTATACTCAATATAGGCACAGAGTTAATTTTTTAACATTTTCTAATAGTGGTGTGCCTCGAGATTTTTTTCCCCGCGACAAGTGTGCCTTGGCCAAAAAAGGTTGGGAAACGCTGCTTTAGACGATAAGTAGAATTATCGTAACATTATCAGATCTTCCAGAACCTGCTTGTGGCTCTGACAAATAGAATCCATAACAAATACTTCTGCTTTCGCCTAATCTATTTGGATTATTTATGAGCTATGTTAATTGACCCCCGAAATTCTTCATAATATGACGAATACAAAATGCATAAACTTCTCGCTCAGCAGGGGCAATAAATAAATTAAGGTTGCTAATTCTTTCGTCATAAACTGAAGCTACTTGCTGAATCAGAAGGTATTAAAATTATTTTTGAATTTATATTTTACATTAGGATTATGTGCTATCAAAGTCTGCAAAACAATACTTCTGTTTTGAATGTTCGCCTTGTTAGAAACAATAGATTCAGTATTTTGGGGAATGGCTGCTTCATATTATATCTCTGTCTGATTTACAATTTCTATATTCGATTTTTCTAACAAAACATCTCGTTATGGGTTTCACTCACAAATTTTACGTTGAATTTACTTCTGTGATTCTTTATTCAAATGATTCAATTTAGCATTCAAGATAACAACATTCTCTTTTTAATTTATCCCTTTTCTTAAAGAATGAGATTTAAAGAATCTTGTTTCGTGAAACTAATCACTCATTTTTCTTTTTTATGATATTCGTTAAGGTTGGAATGCTTTCCTTGTTTTGCGCATAATTTCTTTTAGCTAAATGCTTCATTTGTCGCACGATAATAGTATTCGTGAAATAACCTGTTTCTGCTTGTGTTAGCTGTATTGTATATATTTTTATTCTAATTCTCTTCTGACGAACCTCCTTAATTCATTAACATTAAATTGATTTTTTATTTTAATATACTAATAATGTCTATAATATTCCTTAAACTAATATCAGTAATTAGTAATTTTAGAATTATGAGACATGTGCTGGCATAAGCTACTTAAGCTTACTACAATAATTCCAACCTTCGAACTGTGACCAAGATTCAAACTACAAACAGGGACCTCTAAAATAATTAAGCAAAGTTAATTTAGGTAACGAAATCAATTTTTTACTTTCAATCATGAGAACGCTCCTCGAAGACTTTTCCATTATATTAGGTTGGGGAAAAAGAAACCCATTATAAAAATAATGGGCTGCATAAAAATGTGAACTTTATATAACTTCTTTTGGATTCGCTTTGTAAAAAGGTTTAAAACAGTTTTCATGTAGATTTTTAGGTCTTGCGCGTTACGACTGCTGACATGCGGTTAACTTCGATCATTTTTGATATTTTATAGACATTTTCGACGATGTTGTATACACATGCGAGGTGCATCTCTAACATCAAAAAAACCCGAACGGAATCGACGAAACAAAAATTGTACGTAACTGGTTGTTACAGTCTTATATAGGACGATAAACACCTTACACAATTTTAGCCACCCGGCTATCTTTTTCGCCGTTACAAGAGAAAAACGAAAATGTATCGAATTTTCTGTTTGTTGTCTTCCATTTTTAAGACGTTGTACTTGTAAATGAATTAATCAAACAAAAAACCGCAAGAGGATATTTTAGTGTCATATGTCCCCTTTCCAACGAGAATAAATCTTAAATTGTTTGATAGATACCTCACGAGATATGATCACTACAGACGTCTACCGAAAAAATAATGGATTACTTTTTCCCCAACCTAATATATATATATATATATATATTTATCATACAGGGTGATTCAGCTCGTCGGTACCGTTCAACTGAGTTTCAGAGAGCCCCAGCAAACAGAATCATGAAAATGCATGCCATAAGTCAAGAAATCTGTTTGTTTATCTCTTAGTAGCCTTCGAGTATCAACCACCCTGTACTTTGACAATTTATTCCGGCTCTTACGCTTTTTGCAGGGTTCTACTTTTGGGTTCAAAATTTAAGTTAGAGTATAAACTTTGGCGAGCATGTGTTAAACTATCAAAATAACGAGCTTAAAGTTGTTGTCTAGCTCTCCAAAGTCTACAGCGCCCCCTGTCAATGTTTTAAGAGATACGCTTTTCAAATTGGTACTGAAGAAAGTCTAAATAAATAGAATCATTTCGCCGCAAAAAGCAAGAAAATCTAACCATTTCCCTAGTTTTTATGACGTTTTGAATTTCGGCATCCAAATTTTCAAAAGCGTTTAGCGCCTTACCATCGCGTCAGGGACCCCACATTCCCTATTCAAAAATGTTCGTCTATGTGTGCTCTATCGATCCTCAAAGTTTGTCACTGACGAGCGGAATCACCCTGTATATATATATTGGTATATATAATATACAGTTTCAGATTTATGCTGAGTCCCAATATAAATCTAGAATTTCTTTCTCTTGAAATAATATAAAAATAAATTATAATATGCCTGTTGTTGCATATCTTTTTTAATACACAGATATGTACAGAACTAAACTATTGACATAAAAAATTCGTCGTTTTCATCTGTATGTTTTTTTTTCTTTAGGTCTTCATCAAGTTCAAATATATTATTAAAATTGATCGACCAAGCTATTAAAAATCAATAATTTTCAATTTTCAAAATGTTTTATATTCAATATTACTTTTAATCGAAAGTCACGTGAAACTCCAATGCTGAGTCCCAAAATAAATCTACAATTTCTTTCTTTTGAAATAATATAAAAATGAAATTAGAGTTTTAGAACACTTACTCTAGTTTCTTTAGTTTATATAATATGCGAGGTGCATCAATTTTCATATTTAGGAGCAAAATACCAAAAAATGTTTATTACCTTTCTTAGTTTAAAGATCCTCTTGTTTGCAAATGTTATTATACTTAAAGAATCAAAATATTTTAATTTAAAATTGTAATTTTTTGAGATGCTACCAATTATTAGAATGAATAAAATTTGTCATTTTTTCCTTAAATCAAGTAGGAGTGTACACAATGTTTATGTTGTTAATGATCTACATTTAAAAGTTTTTAAAGCTGCTCATGAATTGAATATTTATGTGCCTGTCTTTGCAAATGTGACACAAATTTTGAAAAGGATTCTAGGAAGATTAAGTGGGAAAAATAAAAAGTTCCAAGAATATATTAAATTCCTTCAAGCTAGGGTGAGTCCTGGCTTTGATCAAAATGAATTCTTGTTAACTAATTATAGGTTAGTCTACTATCCATAATGGTGACCATTACATTGCCGTAAGCAAACAACTATATGCAAAGAATCTGAAATTTGCGTGGAAAAAGATATAATTTGTAAAGTATTACATTTTTACGCGTTCATGCAAAATATGCAAGTGCAGTGACGTGTGTGTGTCAGTTGTTATTTAAAAAAAAAAATTCACGCAGCGTGTTTTTTTTTTTTTTTAATTGTATTTAGAATTGTTTTAATGTATGAAATTTTTTGTGCTTCGTTGAAGGAGAAATCCAAACCACATTGCAATGAAATTGTAGAATGCTGTATTTACAACAGGTTAAATTAATGTTAAATAAAGACCTCCTTATTACTGTTCATATTAGTTGAGATTTCATTATCGTCCCCGTTTGCCAAATAGGGTATTCACAAGAACAGTAACCGCCCAACCTGTCTAGTGGTTAGCGTACCTGACTACCGATGGGTGGGACCTAGGTTCGAATCCTGGCTCGGGCATGGATGAACTTCCTCTCTCTTTCTTTCTTGTCTTTGTCCATTCCCTATGTAAATGGTTGCCTACCCTATAAACGGGTACCTATGGCATGTGTGTACTGAGGAAGTCGGACTCCACACCAAATTTATCGAGGTGGTTCAGTTGGAAAAGTGAAGCAGCGCACCCCATATTGCCAACCTGGCTGGCACACGACAACAACAAGAACAGTACAGTTACGTCGTTAGTAACATGGAACAGCAGTCTCGATAAATTTGTCTATTTTGATGCATGACAAATTCATGCAGTCGTAGTTGATCTCACGCTTGTTTGCAGAAAGTATTCATGGTGGTCACACGGAATTGGACCAGTTCTCAATGACTAGTTATGAACAACCGATAAACTTATTACTCAGATAAGCTTAAAGAAATTGTTTTCCACTTCACAAACTCTTGATCAAAAAATTAGATCGCTTGTATGACAGCATGTCCAGGAAGTTTACAACAGCAGGTTGTTAGCTTTCTACCTAGATCTACATTTTTGAAAAAGTGAAGTATTAGTTTGGTGCACTTGTTGTCTCGAATGGCAATCTAGGTGACTCTTATTTTAGTATTTTACTAAGCTTAATATTATCTAATATTTTGTTTAAATTTATTGTAAAAGAACGCACCATTGATTTTAAAATAAAAATATTAGTTGAATAAAAATAAGGGTTCTTCAAAGAGGTTTGATCTCAGGTTATGTTGAACGTCGTGGAATCAACAATGGGTTTCTATATTCATTTCCGACAAGAAGAATTTCCAGTTTCCTTCCTCTTGACACATAAATTTGTGGTCTTTAAAAAGCCATTCCAGGCGGCTTTACAATGGCACCAAGTCATTTGTCTGACACGGTATGAAATTTAAGTGAAATAGCATTTTATTCAATTTATGAATGCTAGTTTCATATACTCTGTCTTTCGGTACTCTTTTAATGTTAAGGTACATTTGTTTCATGAAACTGACTAACTCTCTCTATCTTATTTTTCTACATTTCATTTAAATGAAGAATAGACTTGCTTGAAATTACTTTCATAGTCTGCAAATTAATATTAGACAAATTTATTTTATATGTGCTTTTGTTGACACTTATGCAAGGAAAATTTTAATTACAAATGTGTGTCCGCCCAAACATTAATAACATTTTATAGCAAATAAAGATTTGTAAGAAATTGTTAATGCCAACAAGATTTGTAAGATATTGTTTTTCTTTACACTGCAATCTGATTATAAAATGAATGGTCAGCAGCCTGCCTTTTGGTATAGTTGCTCGAGGTTTCAATACCCACCTTGGATTTAGTTGCTTTTACTGGTTCAGAATCTGTTTTAAACTACCTTGTGTTTTTTAATTAGCCCTCCTATGTAAAATGTGACTGTGGAACAACAAACCATTATTACCTAGACTTTTCCCTCATACATGTTGACATCCTAGTAGAAAATTGAAATGAATCCTTGTTTTCAAGACAAGAAGGAAATCTCGGTTCAAAGTGAATATTTCTAAATGTCTTGGCAGATCGAAAATAATTTTTGCAAGGCATACAAGTGGACCACTATTGCTGAACCCTAGATTATTAATTAAAAAATGTTCCACCTTAATTTTAACTTTTTTTTTTTTTTTTCTTTTTTTTGAATGGAGGAATAAAAAAAACTGCGATACCAGATACGACGTAATGTTTTCGTTCAAATTTCGAATCTGTGTTCAGTTTTGAGTTCAAAGGTTGTGAGAAAAATGTTTTAAGCTGCTCACTATTATTATTATACTACCCCTCTTTCTGGTATACTAGTTTACAGATAATTCCAGGATTTTATTTCTACATCTCTTAATACACATCGAAAGTTCATTAAACGTCCAGCATTATACCTCTTTAGATTTTGCAACTTTTTTTCTTACCTTCAGATTTGGACTGCAGTTGAATAAGTACTCATTTTAGAGTATTCATGTTATGATATGAGTAGAAGTAAATCATATATATAGTATTACTCATTTCATAGAATTTCTAATTTAACCACCCAATTTTACTTCTCTGACTTCGCCATTCTCTTAATTCATCATCCATGGATACTCCTGAATACTGATAGGAAACTACTATTATGGAAAGCATAAGCTATAAATTTGCTTTTGTTTTGAGCAAGTGGAGGTGCTATATAGGCAGGCATTTATTTGCCTACAAACATGTAAGCGCTTAGCGACGAACATTATTGGTCGTAGAGGCGACACTCATTACAGACTTTAGATTTCATTTTAAAAAATACAGTGTTCTATTTAATATTTAATTAGCTACTTAAAAGTAGAAAAAATATATTTCAGTTAGAATTTATCATAACTATGAATTTAAAATATTATTTCCTAATGTAATAAAAATATTGTTTCTGAATAATTACATAAATTAAGAATTTGTTCCGATTTAACTTCTATTTTATAGAGGCTAAGTAATGTTGCAGCTTTGAATGCATACAAATTAAGTTTTGAACCTTTAGATTGATACAAACGAGAATTTATTTACTGATATATAAATATAAACGTTTGCTACTCAGAGATATTGTTTCCTAATCATGATTGCAACAGAAATATTTTATAACATATGGACTTCAAATATAATTCTATTTTTAATTTAAATGTTTATCATTTCAGGTTACTTCACAGCAACACGCAATTTCGATTGCTAATCATAGCAGAAATATTTACTTCAGCCTCAAAAAAGATAATTCCGTTAATGAATCTGTTAACATCGCACTATAGTGGATAAGTATAGATGATTTTAAATTGTTATTTACATATAATTTTTAAAAAGATACACACACGCATATATATATATATATATATATATATATATATATATATATATTTGAGCTTTTCATCCACTGTTGGTATTCAATTTAATGATGAAATCAG
>JAPDSC010078849.1:27701-41686 GCA_026290005.1 Latrodectus geometricus | reverse complement strand
TAAAAATGACGGTCGATTAAAAACAGTTAAATTAATATGAATACACCGAAAACACATAAAAAAATTATATTTTCCTTTAATTAAACTATTTATACTGTGTGTGGATGTGGTTAGTCATTTTTTTAAAAATTAAATATTTTTGGGTCACAAAGACAATCCTGATTAATATAATGATAATTTCTTGATTAATGTAATTTATTAATAATATGATTATTTGAATGAATTTAATATATTATAAAGGACTATTAATTTCATTAGTTAAATTAATTAATTGTGGTAATTTGTTTCGTATTTTCACACAGTCAAAGCAAATTAAAATGAAACCCTGTATATAAAATTAACATATTAATTAGAAATAAAAATTAATAAATAATAGAAAATAAAATATAACAAATGTAATTAATTTCTAAGTTATTATTTCAAATAAAATTATGTGAAAATGTTTATTTGAATTCTATTTTTTCAATAATAAACATAAAATACCGTTGGGCTTTTACAATTTTTAACGTCATAAATTACTTTAATAAAATTATTTACTTTACTGAAAGGTTTTTCGATAAATAGGTTTATAGTTAAATAAACCTTTTAATATTAATAATAAAATAAATACTAATAAAATGAAAGTTAAATATGTAACGGAAATCCTTACAAACTCTCTAGTAACAAGTTATATTTACGTGGAAACATTAATAAAAATATATGAATAATTAAATTTAATTAAAATTAGCATTTAATTTAATTTTTTTAATGATTAATGGAGAATTATAATTAACAATTGTATAGTTTATCAAGGGAAAATAAGGTAAAGAAGTTATATTTACAAATAAATGATGCAATATTTTATTTACAATAAAGGATATAAAAATGTAGACTTAATGAAAAAATGCAAATTAAAAATATTATAAATATATAAGAGCAAGGCAATTATAATTTTCACATTAATTTAAATTATTGTGTATTTCACGATTTATTTTGCTTATGATTTTTTATATTTAAAAAAAAATTTAATTATAAACATGGTAAGCAAAATAAGTTACAATAAAATGGATATTTTAAGAGAATATAAAATTTTTAAAGATTGTTTGAATGGAAACAGTTTACCTAATCTTCGCACGGTTCCAATTGTTTTCAAATTGTAAAGAGTTTTAAATGTTAAATGTATACACACACAAATTTTCTCGTAATTGGTTAATTTTTAATAATCTTATAAAATAAACAGATAGCGGTGATGTTTTTTTTTAAATTTTGTTTTTGTTATGATAAATATTTTTGTTGGGGTATTATAAATGTGTTAGCTTAAATTTAGTTCCCCACCCCCCGGCTGGTTGATAAATTTACAAATTTTCATACCTATTTATTGATTTATTAAAATTTAAAAAGTTTTGTTGGCATGTAGGTTTTTTATTATTATAGCATTGTTGAACAACAAAAATGGATAATAAAAATTTCTGCTTTCTACATATACATCTGTCTGGGTGAGTGCTTTGAAATTTTACACGTTTCCTCTCTTGCGACTAGTGAATATTGCTTATTATCTATGAGCAGTCCTATTAGAAGGCAATACGGGGAAAAAGTTCAAATGCCTTACAACCGTATTACCAGTTTGGTAGACCGCTTTGCGATGAGAAAGATTACATTTTACTTACTAGTTAACTAAATTATTTTATTTCGTTATATTCATATGTATTATTTTTTAATATATCTTAAATTAGGTTTGATGTATTATTTGAATCACAGTATTTTTATAAAAAAAAAATTGGTTTGTTGTATTATTTGAATCACAGTATTTTTATCAAAAACAAAAAATTGTTGATAAAGAGATAGTTATATGCCACCCACCCTGTCAAGCGGTCAGCGTTCCTGACAATGGATAAGGAAGTCCTGGGTTCGAATCCCGGTTATGGCAGGGAGGTTCTTTATTTCTATATTGTCTTTGTCTCTTTTTCTTTGTATGAATGGAGTATGAACCCTATAAACGGATATCTATGGCATGTGTGCACTGAGGAAGTCGGACTCCACTCCAAATTATGGATAAGTTGGAAAAGTGGGGCAGCGTACCCCATATTATCAACCTGGCTGGCAATCGACAAATATATATATATTAGGTTGAGGAAAAAGTTATCCATTATTTTTTCCACGTCTGTAGTGATCGCTATCTCGTGAGGTATCTATCAAACAATTTCAGATTTATGCTCGTTGGAAAAGTGACATTTGACACTAAGATATCCTCTTGTGGTTTTTGTTTGATTCATTCAGTTACGAGTACAAGGTTTCAAAAATGGAAGACAACAAACAGAAAATTCGATACATTTTCGTTTTTCTCTTGTAACAGCGAAAAAGATAACCGGGTGGATAACATTGTGAAAGGTGTTTATCGTCCTATATAAGACTAACAACCAGTTGCGTACAATTTTTGTTTCGTCGGGTATTTTTGATGTTAGAGATGCACCTCGCATGTGGATACAGCATCGTCGAAAATGTCTATAAAATATCAAAAATGATAGAAGTTAACCGCATGTCAGCAGTCGTAACGCGCAAGACCTAAAATTCTACATGAAAGCTGTTTTAAAGATTTTTACAAAGCGAATTCAAAAGAAGTTACATAAAGTTTACGTAAAAATAATGGATTTCTTTTTCCCCAACCTAATATTTATAAAATCTACTTTGAAGAGTCCTAACTAAGCTCACCAAGATGAAACGTAATCTGGATTTCTATTTATCTTTTATTGTACTTTTTTTAGTAGTGATTAAAACTGTTTTCTGCATTTTATTAATGTTTTCAAAAAATTTCTATGTTTTACATTTATCAGTTTTAGTGCCATAAACAAAAATATTTGCACTAAATCTCAGCTTATCGATATAATTATAGTTTCAGAATGAATCACCCTTAAAGTCAAGCAAATTTGTGAAGGGATATAAAGTAATATTTTTATTCTCACAAATCCGAAGTATTCTCACAATGTCAGAAACTAGAATGAACAGAAACAAATTGCTTTTTCAATAAAGAAGTGAAATGTGGCCTCCAAAGCTAGAGAAAAATTTATTGCTTCCCATTCAACGACACAATATAAACCTAGTGGATGAGCCTCTGTAGTCTCTCCCCGTTCTTTTCCCGTGACCGTAACTAAGTGACTTCTCCACAGTCTAAAGATAGGCCCATTCTTCAACATTGGCAAGCCTCTCTTCCTCTGTCTGCAGTGACGTAACACCCATTATTTTCCGAATGTAAACCTCACCGCATGAAATATACCTGGTTCGGACCACCAAACGTGTTCTCCAATCTGCACCCTCCTTAAATGCAATATAAAGAATGGATTGTAAATTTGGTGGTGAACCAGAGCACCGCAGGTCCCCTATCAAAAAGATCAACAGAAGAGACACAGGTGGTGCAAGAGAAAGCTTGCTGGTGAATTGCTTACAGGGGGGTGCCTGTAATTGTTGGCTCATCCCTTCTTGTGTTGATCAGGGACTTCTTTATTGGAGCTCGCTTGGTAGCATCTTTAGAAGACAATAGCACTGAGATGCGGAATTTAAAGGAGGGGATCTAGATTGCTCAACTGTTTGAGCAGTTGGTGGTAATTGATACCCTGTGGGCATTAGAAAGTGATACACCCTTGCAAGAAGCAATTTCCAAATAGTTTTTGCAGTGTATAATACTGCAGTTGTGATCAGAAATAGTGTAAGAATTCTTAGCTTCTTTACCCAGTTCTGAAGTTAAATGTGAAGAAGACATTCACACAGTTTTCCAAATGGAAAAGAAATGAAGCACGTTCTTATAGTTATTCAAAGAGATTTTTTGTTGTTTTATATATTACATAACTCAAAAATTTATTACTTTGCATTCAAAAATTCAATTTTAAAAGTGTATTCACTAACATCAAAACAAAACTGCAAATATAGATTTTCTTTAATATTAAAGTGAGTTGTAAAGAATGGATACGAAACTCGTGATAATGTTTTATTAATTCATTTTATAGGTTTCTGTTATAAAAATAAAAGAAGAGATATTATTTTATTTCATATATTTCTTTCAAATTATATTAGGTTGGGGAAAAAGTTATCCATTATTTTTTCGGTAGACGTCTGTAGTGATCGCTATCTCGTGAGGTATCTATCAAACAATTTCAGATTTATGCTCATTGGAAAGGTGACATTTGACACTAAAATATTCTCTTGCGGTTTTTTGTTTGATTAATTCAGTTATGAATACAAGGTTTTAAAAATAGAAGACAACAAATAGAAAATTCGATACATTTTAGTTTTTCTTTTATAATGGCGAAAATGCTAACCAGGTGGCTAAAATTGTGAAAGGTGTTTATCGTCCTATATATGACTTTAACAACCAGTTACGCACAATTTTGGTTTCGTCAATTCCGTTTGGGTATTTTTGATGTTAGAGATGCACTTCGCATGTGGATACAGAGCATCGTCGAAAATGTCTATAAAATATCAAAAATTATCAAACTTGACAGCATGTCAGCAGTCGCACAAGACCTAAAAATCTACATGAAAACTGTTTTAATCCTTTTTACAAAGCGAATCTGAAAGAAGTTACAAAAAGTTCACGTAAAAATAATGGATTTCTTTTTCCCCAAACTAATATAATAATATCATTTGTTCTAATAGTTCAAGACTTTAACACCTTCTTTATTATTAATTCTTTTCACTAATCAAAATTGCATTTACTTCTGAGTAAAGTCTGATTTCTAATTAGAAAACGATTGATTCAATAATTTTAACCTATAAGACGGATATCTGCTTTATTATTAGTTGAAATCCATTTAATCAGTCGTCTAAAATAATTAAAATTGTTTATACGAACCTTAAGTACGCTGTATTTAGGGAGGATTACATCAAGCTTTCGTAAAGGTTAATGGTTGATAAAATGGATTTTAACATTAAAAAAAAAAAAAAAAAAAAAAAAAGGGTTTTGTTAGGCAGCAAAAACAATTTTTTTACTAACTAAATTGTGCTTAAATGGTTATTAGATTGTTAATGATAAGCAGATCTATTTTTCTCGAATAAATAGTTAAATGATTTATTTTGTAGTTAAGTCTAGTGAATAGTTAAACTATGTACCCGTAAGCTCAAACATTCCTTTAACACACTTAAATTCTCAATACCTTAATGATGAAAAAATTATACGAAAAATTCAAAATGGCAGATTTTTTAAAAATTTCTTTTACATTTATTTTTTGAAATGAACTAACAAATTTTAAAAATAATAATTAAAAAAGTGAAATAAAAACATTAATTATTAAATACTTAGACCTACGATTTCCCTAGACAGATTTTAAATTTAATTTTAAATTTAATGTTTGATTCATTTAATCCTAAAAGAATCAAGTTGTATTAAGATGTTACAACATCTCTTTCATAAATTTATTTGAATATATTTTTTATTCAAATATACATAATTTATATCTGTATTAATAAAAATTGTAATAAATTAAAAATATTTTTAATTTATTACAATACTATTAACATTCTCCAAAATTAAAATGCAATGTTTCTTATTTTTATTGTTATCACAACACAGTCATTCTAAAATTAAATTTTTATTTAATTTCGGAATGTGTGTTATGATAACAATAAATATAAGAAACATTGCATTTTAATTTTGAAGAATGTTGACTAGAAAAGCATTCAATATGTTTCCAAAGTTTATAGTAAATGTGCAAAAACATTCAGGATTCTCACAGAGAAAGAAATGATAAAATATATATAATATTTTCCAAGAGCAAAGTTTTTTATATTATTTACATATGGTTTTTTTTATTAAAATTTTATGAAATTTAATATATATATATATATATATATATATATGTAACGTCTAGTCCCACAGATAATGTATACATATTATCTGTGGGACAATGCATATATATTATCTGTGGGACTAGACGTTATGTCATATTTCATTACATGTGTTAAGAAATAGTCATGTAGTAGTAGCATTATATTCTAAAGCATGCTCAAACATAACTCAAGCCGAAAGGTAGCGTTCTAGTCTTTGATTCAACAGTTCGTGGTTTTAAATCCCACTTTGGGTGGGGATGTTTGTAGTGGTTTGTAATCCACTTTAAGCCATAAGTCCCATTCTAATTAGCCTTCGTGTGCAAAAAATTATCGTTGACCAGCAAACCAAACCTAACGCAGCTTTTCTATCACCAGTGAAAGTAAGCGAATTACATCATACTTGCTTCCCATAAAATATTAACCCTTTTACCACATTCGACGTATCAGGACGTCATGCATTGATTTGGCCAAAGTCGCACATGACGTTCTGATAGGTCGTTGAAAATGAGACAGTATTTAACATGTTCATTCTTGTTTATTTCAAAGTAATTTGCATCCATTATACTCTCTTCAAAATTATTAATAAAATTTTCTTTTTATTATAACATCAATATGTTTGTTCCTAAATGTTTCTTTTTTTACAATACTAAATATTTAAATTTATCCCAGTATCATACATATATTAATATATCAGGAAATAAATGAATTCTTGCATAAAATATGCTGTTCTTACAAATTACTTTATACCCCCAAAAATTAAATGTGCTCCAAATGCAAAAGATTATTCATATAAAGTGCACCCAAAGGGTTAACCAACTATTCGATTATGTAACAATATATTCCACCAAAAAAATTCCCTTACATTCCTGAATATTAGCTCTCTTAATTAGTCTTAAAAAAATCCTTTATTATTAAATAGTATTTTAAATGAAAGAAGTTTTGAACAAATTGCTCTGAGACTAAAATGATAAATTTTCTCTCAATTTCTTCTTTTTTGGTACAATTTGCCGCCTTTTTTACGCCAACTACATTGATTTACTAGCCCATCAAATAGACTACGGAGTTCTATTTTCAATGATATCTGCACAATGGGCGAGAGAATGTCTCATTTGAATCATACACACTCACAAGAGTGGTACATTGACAGGACAGCACCTGATTTTCAAGGTCCCTAATGAGACCACAAAGCCAGTGTCTGTCCAGCGGAGTGGCTTGGAATATCCACACCTCGATTCGGTTATTATTCAACAGTTGTATCGGCGACCACCCTCCTGTATCACGATTTCTCGGGCGGTCAGGAAATCTTTTTATGTGTCGCCAAGAATGATACATTTCCGCTTCGACACACAGCAAATGAATTCGATTCATCTAGTCGAGACCCTTCACAGAGAAATTCTCCTCTACCCCTAGTCCTCCCAATCCCTATTTTGCACACGATAATGTACATTGTGATGTGTTCAGCTGGAAATGCAAGGGGGCGCCCCGTGGATACGCAGAGTTGTTGCCAATGCAAAGATAGCTGCAGACACAGGACATTTTGAAGGAACGAACAACCCCTCCGATATAGGGGGGGGGGAGGAAGAAAAGCAAGTATCGCTTTTGACACCAAAAGAAAGTTCGAAAACATATCGCAGGTGAAGGACTTCGGCAGAAAATACCATTTCGAATCTTTGAGTGGTACAAATGCTTGTGGATTCGGATTGTCGAGAACTAAAGTTGTTGATCGATTTAGTTTTTTTCAAAGTTCCATTGCGATGTATTTTTATCATAAGTAAGTATGGGAGGGTGATCAAACAAATTTTGTGTAAGGAGTTCAGATGTTATGCATTATTCATAAGGTACACTTTGTACTTTATTTACCGTGAATAGACTTACTCTTACGAATATTCATAAAAAAATGCTGAAGTAAATATAATTAATCATAAAAATGTATGTGATCAATTCTAAAAACATCTTCACAATTCTAAAAGATTCATGATTCCAAAATATCCAATAATTAGTTTTAAAAATATCCCCAAAATAATTCATTATATATAATTCATAAATTCCAAATTAATTCTTTTAAAAAAACTACAGATAATTTGCATAAATTTAAATGAATTAAGATGAAATGAGTGGCATTTATTTCTTAAATCAGCTTTAAAAACAATTTTTGGTGTAATATTTGCATTAGATATAAAATATTTTCTTAATTTATCTAATATTAAAAATTAACAGGATCATTTTTTGTTTAGTAACAGATTACTTCGATAAAAATTGTCAATTTATTGATCTATAATAATTTTTTGTTGTCCAGTGAATAATACAAATTATAATTTATAAATTATTTATTAAATCAATAAAAAAACATTTTCACCATAAAATTTTATTTTTTTATTTTAATTAATAGCAAAAATACTTTAAATTAAATTCTTGAAAAAAAAAGCCATATCATTCTCACTATTAAATGTGTTTTTAGTATTATTCTCATTGTTATATTTTAATGCAAAAGAAAATTACTTTTACATGTTGAGTAAAAATTTTGGTATATATATATATATGAGCATGTGTGAATGCGAGGGAGATAATTTGATTTCATGCATACTAGTAGCAATCATCAAAATAATTTCAAATTTTAAGCTATCTAATTGATATATTTTAGCAGTTAATTAAATAAACGCAAATCAGGTAATTTAAAATTGTAATTCCTGTTAGAAAATTAAAATTGTATCAAATCACAGCAAAAAAATTTTTTTCTAACACCAAGTTTTTCAGTTTATACCGTATTTTATTCAAATTATCTGACTTAATTTACCAATAACTTTCCATCTTACTTGCAGTATAATTTTCAGTTCATACAAAGTACAAAAGTGAATGCAATATGTTTTACATATATTTCTACTACCCTATATTGTGCCATATAATTTATATTAAAGTAATAAAAATGTCTATTACTTTAAAATAAATTATATTATAAATTGAAAATTATTGAGGTTTTACCTATTTTGACTGTATTTGTTTGAAAAAAACAAATAAAGTGATATAAACTGCACTAGATAAAATTTCTATATTTGTGCACACTTTGAATCAAGGGCAATAAATCATAATTTCTCATGCTACGATACATTTATAAACTATTTTGATATCTGTTTCTAAACTTACACACCTCAACAAAGAAAGATAGTTTTATTAAACTTGTAAGATTTTATCATAACCCCTTCTAAGAGTTAAGATTATCAATTTTTCACCTGTCAATCACATCAACAATATAATATTTTGCTGATTCATAATTGAGTCCACGATATTTCAACCCCGAAAATGACCTTCCAAGTAAACTTGTGCGTGCATAGGGCGATGTCCTATGCACGTAGGTCATCCTAAATTTAGGACATAGGACATCTTAAGGACGTCATATTTTAAAAATAAGTTGTCTTAAAAGTTACGTCTTAAAAAAAATGAGCTATCGCATATATTGAGGAATCCAGAAAATCTCTATAGGAATGATAGTAAATAAAATTTACCTAAAATCTACAAGGTAGACTTTGTTAAGGACGACGTCCTGTACACGTAGGTCAGCGTAAACTTAGGACGTTAGACATCGTAAGGACATCATACTTCAAATTTAAATTGTCTTAAAAAAGTAGTACATGGCATTTATTAAGGAATCCAGAAACTATCCATAAAAATGACAGTAAATAAAAGTTAATTTAGATCTTCCAGATTGACTTTGTTAAGGATGAAGCGTCCTATGCACGTCATCGTAAACTTAGGACATTGGACATCGTAAGGACACCATACTTCGGATGTAAGTTATTTCTAATAATTCATATTTTCCTTTATTTCTATTACTCATTTCTATCATTTGCAAAATCAAAGAATAATAATTCTTACATCAAAATAAATTAAATAACAACTACTTTACCTTATTACTATGTAATCTAAAATAATCCATATTTAATTTGATTTTCACCAAACATTTATACATGTCTCTTCTCTTTTATAAAACAAGAAAAGATTCAGAAGATTAACTTGGAATTTTGTAAGAACGTATCTACTCCGAATAGCAGCAAAATATCATTATGAAATAGGTAAAATGAAATCCTTTACAAGGTTGCATTTCTAAGAAAATGTTTCCTTCCTCGCTGTATTTACGAAACCTTTTATGTCTGAATTTAATATAACTCCTCATGTTTGATATAGAAATAAATTTATTTCTTTACTTGTTTTCTGATGTCTGTCGTGAATGAAAAGCGCTTCGGTTCTGTGAAACTTTTTGTTGTCTTATTATTCTCGATAAATGGAGACACGGCTTAGCTGATATTTCATTTTAATCTGAGAGTATCGTTGGAATGGAAAAGCTCCACATAGTAAAACATTTAATAAGACACCAGTTTTAGATGGGTGCCTTATTGATGGATGCATTGCTTTATAAAAAGAAATACTAAATATGTTTTTTAGTTACTGTTTTGAATTGAAATTAAATTATATTAGTTTGGGGAAAAAGTAATCCATTATTTTTTCGGTAGACGTCTGCAGTGATTGATATCTCGTGAGGTATCTATCAAACAATTTCAGATTTATGCTCGTTGGAAAGGTGACATTTGACACTAAAATATCCTCTTGCGGTTTTTTGTTTGATTCATTCAGTTACGAGTACAAGGTTTTAAAAATGGAAGACAACAAACTGAAAATTCGATACATTTTCGTTTTTCTTTTATAATGCCGAAAAGGCGAACCAGGTGGCTGAAATTGTGAAAGGTGTTTATCGTCCTATATAAGACTGTAACAACCAGTAATGTACAATTTTTGTTTCGTCGATTCCGTTCGGGTATTTTTGATGTTAGAGATGCACCTCGCATGTGGATACAGCATTGTCGAAAATGTCTATAAAGTATCAAAAATGATCGAAGTTAACCGCATGTCAGCAGTCGGAACGCGCAAGACCTAGAAATCTACATGAAAGCTGTTTTAAGCCTTTTTACAAAATGAATCCAAAAGAAGTTACATAAAGTTCACGTAAAAATAATGGATTTCTTTTTCCCCAACCTAATATATAATTTTAAGGGTTTCATTTCCTGATGAATTTTTAATGAGTTTAACAGTTATTGTTATCCACATTTTTCATATTAAGATAGGAATGTCAAGCAAAAGGGGTAATCTGAAGGTTTTGGCGAGTCTCTAACTAGTCACTTTTGTATACATAGACTAATATGACCACGATATATTGTTTAAAGAGGATTAAACCACTAAAAAAACCTTGCTCAAGAAGCTGAAGTCGAACCTACATATTGTTAAATTGGAAGTCAAGCACTAAAAAAATTCAATTGCCAGTTCGACTTCGAGGAAAAGATCTTTTTCATGTTTGTAAGGTAATGGGATTGATAGTTGACACAGCTGAAGTCTGTGCTGAGTTGATACCTGTCAGATATAGATTAAACTGTACTGAGAAGGCTTTTGCCTGTTAAATATTGCTGTGATCAAATGTCCTTACATTTGTATTAAAGGGAAATATGAAGGAGAAAGTGGTAGATCAGATGTTGAATCGCATCTTTTGCATATTACTCAAAATAGATCCCACAGTGATTGGCTGGCTTTGTTTCGGTCAGCATTAATATGAAGATAAAAGCAGCACGCAGCTATGAAAAATTTAGATAATTAAAAATACGGTATAGTAAATATAAATATGAATATGAATAGTTAGATGGATAGATATTTCACATATCTCCATTAATTATTCTACATTGTTAGTTATCTAGATCATAGTTGCTAAATTTTTCAATCACAATTTGCCAAACCAATCCACCAATGTGTGATTCAGGATACCACATTATAATCAAATTTTTCTCTGATTAAATACTATTAATGAATGATTTTTCTGCATAGAAAAATTAACTTGTAATTTAAGAAGGCAAGAGATTAAAATTTATTTGAAAATTTTATAAAGATTCTATGAAAATTGTACAGCGTGCCAAATCTGGCACGCGTGCCATACGTTGTCAATATCTGATTAAATTTACATAATTCATTATAACTTAGTGATGAATCTCAAGAACCTCAAGTTTAATATCAATGGAGTGTGATATTTTTCTTATTTTCAAGCATAACTGCCCATTACAGGTCTTGACTGCATCAACCACACTCTTTCCAGCACATTTCATCATTATTATCATTGGGATTCCTCTCCAATTCTTGATTTTTAAAAATATTTAGGTCTCCTTTAGTACCATCCAATCATCTAGCAGGTAGTCTTTCTTTAGCCCGCTCAGGTGTTTTGGAGTATGGTGTAAAGCATATAGAGAGAAACACAGCATTTCTAAATGAATATCCACGAACGCCATTGACAACCTAAATACTAATTTTCTGCTGATCTAGCCTCTAATATTATAATTTATTTGAACTCTAATCTGTTACTAAGACTTGATCTAATTAAAATGATATATTTACTCATTCCATAATTTTTTTTATAAAAAACTAAATATTAATTAATAAAATTAATTCTTAATTTCATCGTTGAAAAAAAACCTCCACACATCTTATTTTTAAGGGAAAAAGGGATAGAAAATAAAATAAAATTTATCACGTAGTGGATCAATATCTAGTAACCTAAGGGATAGACCAAGTGGTATGTCATGAATGTCTATGTCTTTTTCAATATGGTTTATATCTAAACTCTTTTCAAAATCAATATCTTGTGCATTTTACTAACTGCTTTTATCAATTTTTTTAACACCTAGATGGCGCTAAATTAATTATTTAGCGCCATCTAGATGCTGAATTATTAATTTTTTTATCAATTATAACTTTTTCCAAATTTTATTATATTATATAATCAGTGTATTTTTATGCTTCTTCACCAATATTGATTGAATTAAATTTCAATTAATATCATTTATTCGCGACTGGCTCCAAGGTGCTAATTAACATATCTTTACTATACTGCTGTTAATCAATTTAACATAAGTTCTTTGAATACTTAATTATATGCTTCTCTACAAAAACTCCTTAGTTAAAGAAAGTAATTACTTCATTTCGGGAAATATAATTAAATGTCACTAAACTTTCTCCACTTGAAAAAAAATATGTATGTTTAATTTCCATTTTTTTATATATACATTCTTAAAATCATTGTATTTTCGTATGATTTTTCTTTTTTGTAAATTTATTTACTGTATACTTTATCTTCGTGTAAATCATTAGCTATTTTAGCATTTTTTAAAATACTTTTTTGCTTTGTATCTTTTTATTTTTATATTCATTTGAATTTTTTAATTTTTTCCCCACCATTTATGGTCTTTTATATATGCAATTTTGATTGACTTGATTAGATTTTATTTACATTTCTTCATTTTCTATATCGATGGAAGGAGACAATTTATTTATTTTTTTTATTATTATTCATCTCCATTTTCATCATAATTATTTTCATATCTGTTGTTGTTTATTTCTTTTTTATTTAAAATATTTTTTGTTTCATTAACAGTTACACCCCCGTGTTATTTATTATAATATTAAACACCGTAAGTTTTACTTAATCAAAAACATTTTTTGATCAATTAAATTATATATTGATATTATTATGTATATATCACACTTTTAGATTTCATAATCGTTTTAAAAAAAGTATTCATTTTTCCCTCAAAAACATTAACAAAACTAATATATCATTTGGTAAATTTAAACAATAACTTAAATTTTTCTTACTAAAATATGTCATTCGTAAATCCGTTGATTTTGATTAATATTTTTGTTAAAAAGAAAAAAAAAGTATATGCAGCTTTGTAGATAAAGATTTTTATGTAGTAGAATCTCGCTCTTTAGAGTGGAAGGTTTTGGATTTGGGTAATATATCTGGTACTTATAGTGTTTGCAATCTATTTGTGAATTTTAAGTCTAGATGAAATTACCCCTCGTATATATATATATATATATATATATATATATATATATATATATATATATATATGTATGTATGTATGTATGTATGTATGTATGTATGTATGCTTTGTCATAACTGTAGAGGGGCAAACAAATTTAAGAAGTCAGAGTTCAAGGTCCCAAGTTTGGGTCAGAGTTTCGAATCTCACCGCACTCAATGGAAAACGAATATTAAGTTTTCGGAATGCGAAGACTATGGTAAGAATATATGAAGACTATGCTTGAGAATCTCCTTTTTAGAGACCTATAGATTCAGTTCTATATATATATATATA